>LNAC01001476.1:20306-54848 GCA_002007465.1 Ailurus styani | reverse complement strand
CTTTCCAACTTTCCTCTTGTGGTTGAGTTCTAGTTTCAGAGCTTTATGGCCTGAAAATATGCAGGGAATGATCCCACTCTTTTGGTACTGGTTGAGAACTGATTTGTGACCCAGAATATGGTCTATTCTGGAGAATGTTCCATGTGCACTGGAGAAGAATGTGTATTCTGTTGTTTTGGGATGGAATGTTCTGAATATATCTGTGATGTCCAACTGGTCCAGGGTGTCATTTAAAGCCTTTATTTCCTTGTTGATCTTTTGCTTTGATGATCTGTCCATTTCAGTAAGGGGGGTGTTCAAGTCCCCTACTAATATTGTATTCTTGTCAATGTGTTTCTTTGATTTTGTTATTAATTGGTTTATATAATTGGCTGCTCCCATGTTAGGGGCATAGATATTTATGATTGTTAGATCTTCTTGTTGGACAGATCCTTTTAGTATGATATAGTGTCCTTCCTCATCTCTTATGATATTCTTTGCCTTAAAATCTAGTTTTTCTGATAAAATGATTGCCCCTCCAGCTTTCTTTTGCTGTCCATTGGCATGGTAAATTGTTTTCCATCCCCTCACTTTAAATCTGGAGGTGTCTTTGCGTGTAAGATGAGTTTCTTGTAGACAGCATATCGATGGGTCTTGTTTTTTTATCCATTCTGTTACCCTGTGTCTTTTAGTTGGGGCATTTAGTCCATTTACATTCAGAGAAACTTTTGAGAGATATGCATTTAGAGTCATTTTATTGCCTCTAAGGTGACTGTTATTGTATATTGTGTTTCTTCCTTTCTGGTCTATGTTTCTTTTAGGTTCTCTTTGCTTAGAGGACCCCTTTCAATATTTCCTGTAGGGCTGGCTTGGTGTTTGCAAATTCCTTGAGTTTTTGTTTGTCCTGGAAGATTTTTATCTCTCCTTCTATTTTCAGTGAGAGCCTAGCTGGATATAGTATTCTTGGCTGCAGATTTTTCTCATTTAGTGCTCTGAATACATCATGCCAGCTCTTTCTGGCCTGCCAGGTCTCTGTGGATAGGTCTGCTGACAATCTAATATTTCTACCATTATATGTTATAGACCTCTTGTCCCGAGCTGCTTTCAGGATTTTTTCTTTGTCACTATGACTTTTAAGTTTTACTATTAGATGACGGGGTGTGGACCCATTTTTATTAATTTTTTTACTATTAGATGACGGGGTGTGGACCCATTTTCTTGTTCCCTTTGCCAGATTAGGGAAATTCTGTATTAAGATCTGCTCCAATATACCTTCTGGCCCTCTCTCAATCTCGTCCTCTTCTGGGATCCCAATTATTCTAATATTGTTTCATCTTATGTTTCCACTTATTNATATTGTTTCGTCTTATGGTATCACTTATCTCTCGAATTCTCTCCTCATGGTCCAGTACTTGTTTGTCTCTCTTTTCATCCTCTTCTTTTTTCTCTGACATTTTTCTTGCTAAATCACTAATTCTATCTTCTGCTTCATTTATCCTAGCAGTAAGAGCCTCCATTTTCAATTGCACCTCATTAATAGCTTTTTTGATTTCAGCTTGGTTAGATTTTAGTTCTTTTATTTCTCCAGAAAGGCCTTTTATTTCTTTCAAGACAGCTTCTGTATTTTCTTCCATTTTTTTTTCTATCCCAGCCAGCACCTTAGGAATCGTCATTCTGAACTCGGTTCTGTCATATTACTAATGTCTGAATTGATTAGGTCCCTAGCCATCATTACTGGCTCTTGTTCTTTTTTTTTGTGTTGATTTTTTCCACCTTCTCATTTTATGCAGATAGGAATAGATGGATGAGAGAACTAAATACTAAAGGGTAGCAATGACCCCAGAGAAATATACACTAACCTATTCAGAAGAGACCTGGAACTGGGGAGAAAACTAAGAGGGAAAAAAAACCAAAACCAAAAACAGACAAACAAAAAAACCCAAAATCACAAAATCATACAAAAACAAAACAAACAAAAATGAATAAAACAAAATCCTATATCTATATTACCTATTTCTGTTTCTATATCTATGTCTGTCTATGACTCTATCTCTATCTCTATCTCTATCTCTATCTATATCTATTAGATTGGTGCATTGAACAGACCCTACAAGAATCCAAAAAAATAAGGTTAAAAACAATGAAGGGATAAAATATGATTATAACAATGAAAATTTTAAAAAAGAATAAAAAGTGTTGATACGATATAAGAGTTAAGAACGTTAAAATAGGAAAAGGGAAAATTTTTAAAAGAAAAAAGTAAGAAAAAAATTCAAAGAAAAAAATTCAATGAATTTAACTTTGAACGACTCAAGAATCATGGGTTAAAAGCCATGAATTGAATCTGTTGCTTTTCCATAGTTCTGGAGTTCCGCAATGTTTAGCAATCTTGAACTTGACTTTGACTGGATGGTTTTGTTTTGTTTTGTTTTGTTTTTTCCTTGGTCTTCTGGCAGAGGGGCCTGTTGCTGTGATTCTCAAGTGTATCTGCCTGAGGCGGATTCCCACCGCCCTCGCCAGGTGCCAGGCTAAGTAATCAGCTCGGGTTCGCTCTCAGGGGCTTTCGTTCCCTGAACGCTTTCTGTACCTCATTGGAGGATGGGACTGAAAATGGCGGCTCCCAGTCTCCGACCCGGAGGAGCCAAGAGTCTGGGGCCTCAGTCCTCATTGCGCCTCAGAGAAAAGCAGTCCCTCCCGTCTCCTGGTCTCCGGCCGCGCTCCGAGCTCACCTGGCCTGTGACTGAGTGTCTTTGTCTCTGGTGCGGCCCCGTTTAGAATCTCTGAACCCAGCAGATTCCTGCAGCTGCTCCCGCACTGCTCCTCCCGGAGGAGGAAGGAGGGTGTCCCTCCGGGTCTGCCGCCTGTGGGGTCCCCGCTCACAGATCAGTGGCCCGGCTGTGCTTCAGATCACAGCCCAAGGTAACCCCGAGCTGAGAGACACCTCAGCTCAGCTCCGTCTCTCCCACCGGCTTCTCTCTGAGACCTGGCAGCTCGGTCGCGCTCAGACACCCCTGGTCTTTTTGTGTCCCCGTGGGTCCTGAGACCACACTGTCCCTGCCGAGGTTTCACCCCCCGCTTGGTCTCTGGGGCGACGTCCCTCAGTGGAGCCGACTTCTAACTTTCCTGAGTCTGTGCTCCGCTGCTTGCTCCCTTGCCGGGAGCCGGCCCCTCCCCCCCAGGGTCTATCTTCCCGTCGCCTCAGATTCACTTCTCCACATGTCCTACCTTCCAGAAGGCGGTCAATTTTCTGTTCCTAGAATTGCTGCTCTTCTTCTCTTTGATCTCTGGTGGAATTTGTAGGTGTTCAGAATAGTTTGATAGCTCTCTGGGTGAATTCCTGGGACCTGATGATAATCGGTCTCCTAATCCTCCGCCATCTTGTCGCTCCCCCCCATTTTCAAATTCTTTAGCCCATATCTTTAAATATTTATCTCTGTATTTCTAATAAATTTTGCTTTTCAAATTTGATATTATTGATTTAGTTCCTATTATGGAAAATGATATTTTAGCTCTCTTATACTAGACACCCCTCCTAACTATGCACACTTTCTCTTCTCATTCTTTATATAGCTATATCTCAATTTTTGGCTAAATCAATATCCAGCAATTATATTTTAAAGATTTTTATTGTTTTCCACTGGATTACATTTCCTTTCATATATGACTTATTTTTACTTCACTAGAGCTAATCACCTTGTTTTTCTGTTTTGCTTTCTTTCCTTTATATTTATCACAAAGACATAGTCAAATTCCCTGACACAATTGTAAAAACTCACCTCAATATGTTCATACATACTGGTAATCCCTCAGTTCCATCATTTTTTCCTGGTACTAGTATTCTGAAACTGTGTGCATTACTACTCTGATTAAAACTAATGATTGTCCAGCACAGTTAATAGGCTAGAACATCCCTCTGCCTTTCTCCTGGGTTGAATCTTCTACTTCATTGGCTTAGTCCAGTGTTTTATGGTTAAAACATTCTGTAGATCTCCTTGAGAAAAAGGATGTATTTGAAGCCCTCTGAGACCTTGCACGTCTGAAAATACTTTTTACGTTGCCATCATATTTGTTTGATGGTTTGGCTGGGTATAAAATTCTTTGAAGATTTTCCTTTCCTCCAAAATTCTGAAGCCATTGTTTCATTGTATTCTGGGTTCCAGTACTGTTGTTAAGAAGTCCAACACCATTTTGAATCCTGATCATTTTTATGTAAATTGTTTCTGTTCTCATTGGTACATTTCAGGACAGTCTCTTTATTTCTAGTATTCTAAAATTCGACAATATTGTGCCTTTTGAATTTTCTGACTGTAACAGCACAGCACAATTGGAACAAATACTTCTGGTCCAGCAAATTTTATGATTTTTTTTATATAATTTCCTTTCCTTGATTTTCTCTGTTCTTTTAGAAATTCCTTTTAGTTGGGAAATAAACCTCCTTGGATTAATCCCCTAAATTTGTTATCTCTTCTAATTTTTCATTTCTGTATCTTTTTTGTTATTTCTTCTGAGTTCATCTGAGATTTATATTTCAGCCCTTCTATTAAATTTTAAATTTCTGTTTTTCTATATTTAGTTAACCAAAAGTTTCTTTCTAAATGTTTCTTTACAAATGTTTTCTATTTTTGTTTCATGAATGCAATATCATTCTTATTTCTCTGAATATCTTAATTTTCTTGAATCTTTTTTCTGTTCTCTGCTCTGGTGCTTTTTTCTTCATTACTTTGTTTCTGTGTATTTGATTTCCACCTTTCATTATAAAGGCTTTACTAATATGGCTAACAATCCTTGGCTATCTGTTCACATTCAGAAATAAGGTCTCAAATTTGATCTAGTGAGTAGATTGCCAAATTGTCCATTAGCATTGTTATTAACTTATAATTCCATCCAAAATGATATGAGAGTCTTATTTTCCACACCCAAACCTTTGCTTTTCCTGTATATATAAAATCTTCTCTAACTTAAGGTAAAAATATTTTAAAACATATTCAGGAAAATATTATCATAATTCCTATAAACCATTAAATTACTCTCTAATTATACAAATGCTAGTAAAAGGATATTTGAGTGATCTACATTGAAAATTTTAAAAAGCACAATATAAGTTCTAAGCAGTGTGATGCAAATACTGTTTTAAAATAAAAGTACAAATATGAGTTTGAAGAAACCATACAAAGTAAAATGTAGATTTAATATTTAGAAAGTTATAGAAATTCACAAAATATAATCACTGATATCCTAGAAAACAAAATACTTACATCATGCAAGTTATCAAGAAGTTTTGTAAGTTGGTAGAAGCGCTGTGAGCTAGAGACAACTCCTTTTTGCCTCAAACCAATTGCCTTGACAAGTTCTCTAATGTAGCTTGATCTCATCTCTTCAAACTGATTTTGACTTCTTAGTCCTTCCAAAGGAACTGTAAGAATATAACTACAAGTGGCAGTTATGTTTAAAAAAGATGACAGTAGCAGTTTATCATAAAAAATTTCTGAGCTATGTAAAAATTTCTTTTGATATGGAACTCTAGACATCTTAAATAGGAGTGTTACTGATAGTTTTAGGACACATAAACTTATAGTTCTCTTGAAGCATATAAGAACAAATAGATAAACTAAAGGACATTTTAGCTTACCTATTTTAGGGCTGTATCAATGGATTATTCATTTAACTTAGCATTTAGTCAAGAGAGCATGTGTCATTCTATATTCCTGTATTCCTATATTCCAGAATTGGATTTAGTTTATGATTATATATGTGCTGTTTTTTTTTTAAATGGGTATTAAGGAGGGCACAGATTTCATGGAGCACTGGGTGTTATACACAAACAATGAATCATGGAATACTACATCAAAAACTAATGATGTACTATATGGTGACTAACATAACATAATAAAATAAATAAATAAATAAATAAGTAGCAAGTTTGTACTCAAAAAAACAAAAACAGGGCACCTGGGTGGCTCAGAGGGTTAAAGCCTCTGCCTTCGGCTCAGGTCATGATCTCAGGGTCCTGGGATCGAGGCCCACATCGGGCTCTCTGCTCGGCAGAGAGCCTGCTTCCTCTCTCTCTCTGCCTGCCTCTCTGCCTACTTGTGATCTCTCTCTCTGTCAAATAAATAAATAAAATCTTTAAAAAAAAAAAAAAAAAACAAAAAAACAAAAAACAAAAACAAAAACAAATACTTGGATCTCTCTGTCAAATTTTTCTTTATATAAATCTGAAGTATTTGTCATTGAGATTACTCATGGATAATTTATCTTTTTTTGTTGTAATTTTAACATTGCTTCATTAAATTTCCTAATTTCTTCCTGCTCATATGAGAGAAAGCTATTGATATTTCAATACTTCTCTTATATCCAACCACTTTATTATACTCTATTTTTACTAATTTCTTTTAATTTCTATTTTCAATTCAAATAGTTTTGGTTGATTATCTCTTGGTTTTGTTTTTTTTTGGGGGGGTATACAATACTGTATTTAAAATATCCTAATTTCTCCCTTCCCAATAGTTGTAGCTCTTGTTTCTGCTTCATGATTCAGTGCACGCTTTAGGATTTCCAGAACAATATTAAATAATAATGGCAAATAATCCTTCTTTGTTGCTTATTTTAATGGGAATGCCTCTTATTCCCATTTGATGTTAACTGGTAATTCAGTTATTTACCTCTGTAATCTTTAATTCTGATAGCCAAATTGTAGGCACAACTTCTTACTGCTAGTTCTCTTATTTCCACTACAATGTCTATTTTACCTACAATTTTTTCCCTTAATATTTTAGGTCCTTCTGTTGTCACTTGTTTGAGATGCTCAGCTTGACTTCTTCAGCAAATTATCACCAGAACACCCAATTTTCTTGTTTCCTTTTGCTTTGACTCCATTTATCTTACAAACAAACCTTCAAACTTAAATGAAGCAGCTCCCTTTTCCTGCAGCTATATCTAGATAGCTGAAAGAAAAAAAACACATAATCTCTTGGATTTATATAACTCTACATCTATGATCTTGACTCTTAGTAATATTTCTAAAAGAGGTGCACTTAGTTTAAGCAAAGTCAACTGTATATACCTAGCAAAGGGAGAGAAAAAAATCCTTTTTTAAAAACTCATATTTATTCCTTGTTCCCTAATCAGAACTTGGCTTCCACTTCCCTTGGAAAAAATAAGTCTACAGATAATAAATCAAAGAAACCAAAAAGCAAATTCTTTGGTCATATAATAAATAAAAAAGGCTTTCAAGGCAATATGTGATTTTTGCTCATTGTAATCTTTACTGCTGTATATACATCCGTATGTATATGCTTTATGTATGTATGGTCTCTTCTCTCTAATCACTTCGCATAGCAGTTATTTTAAACCTCTATTATTCTTTTCTAAATATCCCAACCAATTCTCACTTCTCTCCCACTCTTAAACATGAATATAATATTATTTTGGGGGAAAAAAGAAACAGGCAAACTAAGACACAGACTCTTATCTATAGAGAACCAGCTAATGGTTACAGGGGATGGGGACAGGTTTGTGGGAGGATGGGTAAAATAGGTGATGGGGGTTAAGGAGTGCACTTGCAGTGAGCACTGAGTGTTATATGAAAGTGCTGAGTCACTAAACTGTTCACCTGAAACTAATATTATGATGTATGTTAACTGGAATTTAAAAAAAACACTTAAAAAATAAAATTATTTTTTCTTCTGATTATTGAAGTACTATTTCCATTAGGCTTTCAAGAACTAGTAATCCAAAATCTTCACTCACTCCGTCTAAGTATTTAGAACCAGTACTTGAGCCAATCATCCTCTTTAAGAGAAAATCAGGCCTAATCCCAGCCTGCCTCACATCCTTTTAGGATCAACCACTAACAAGAAGTTCTGGGGATATTATAATCTAATCATTAGCCTCTCATTCTATGCTCCTGGGACATCCTGAAGTTTTTCCTCCTCTCCTACTCTCTTTCCTACATCAATAATAAACTAGCTCTAATAAATATTTCTATTTGCTTTAAGCTCCTTTCCTTAATTCATTTCTTCCTTGATTATTACATCCAGTATTATATGACTGGAGAATTTTCTCTAAGACTCTTGTTGATTCCACAAGTGAGTTTTAGGATTTCTTGTAAATATCTTAGTGGCAAATTGGGAGATGGTGAGTCATGGGCAGTTAGCCAGATGCTATTTTATATAAGAATACTTTCTTAAAAAAACAAGGATCTTTATTTTTTGATTTAGCTAACTTAAAAATAACATGTATTCATTGGGAAATTTTTAGAAAACATAGAAAATACATAAATAATTACAAGGTCGCCTGGGTGGCTCAGTGGGTTAAAGCCTCTGCTTTCGGCTCAGGTCATGATCTCAAGGTCCTGGGATCGAGGCCCACATCGGGCTCTCTGCTCAGCGGGGAGCCTGCTTCCCCCTCTCTCTCTCTGCCTGCCTCTCTGCCTCCTTGTGATCTCTCTCCCTCTGTGAAATAAATAAATAAAATCTTTAAAAAAATAAATAAATAATTACAAGTCACCAGATTCTACAATCCAGTGTTTTGGGGCATTTCCTAACATTATATTGAGAACATTTACTTGTAGCTCTCAAAATTCTTTAAAAATAAATGTTTTAATTCTCACATTTAATTTCACATAAGAAAATTGCAGGAGTACAATTTATTTAATTGTCTTATCATTTGGTATTTGAAATATTTTACTAGTCTAAACAATACTTATGATGACTATAATTTTTTAAATAATTTTTATTTTTTTTAATTTTTTTATATTTTTTTGACAGAGAGAGAGAGCACAAGCAGGGGGAGCAGCAGGCAGTGGGGGAGGGAGAAGATGGCTCCCTACTGAGTAAGGAGCCCGATGCGGGGCTCAATCCCCAGACCCTGGGATCACGACCTGGACCAAAAGTAGATGCTTAACCAAATGAGGTTAATTAGGCACCCTTATTTTTTGATTTTTTAAAAAAGATATATCCTTAGAAGTGGAATTATTGCAATTAAAAGACATTGACTTCTTTAATACTCATAATATACATTGCTAAACTTCTTACTATTTAACTGTTTTGTGGCTAGTATTGAGTATTTTAATTTTAGGTAATCTTTGCTTTTTATATAGAAAAATATCTCATTTTAATTTTTCAAATTATTAGTGAGGTTGAACAATTTTCTTATGTGTATTAGTAATTTTAAATTTTTTGTTTTGTACTCACTGGTTTATAGGGGACTAAATTATATTTCAAATATTTTTCTAAAGTTTGTTGTTGAACTTTTAATATTTTATCACAGTTTTACAACCTTATTAGGGCAAAAAGTAGTACCCAGGCAACCCAACTTTTCTCATGCTTCAGAGGCAAACACTTTCAACTTTTTCATCTATTTATTTTAATTTTTCCTTCCACAGAATTAAATAACAACATTGAAGTACTGATTCTTGATTCTTTTATTTTCCACTTTTAATTTTCCAGTGTAGAAATTGAGGCTGCGACTCTGTTCCCATCTTTCAGATCTACCATCACCTCCATATCGGTAGCACGCATACACACACACATGCATACACGCACAACTTCCTATTCTGCATCTTCCTAATATCATTTCCATAATGTTTGTTAGATCAATATTCAATATTTATTATTTAGTTATGTAAAAGGTTACCACAGTCGAGTCACACATGGTTTACATTATCATTTCTAGTACAACCTTTGTTTTACTGAGAGTAAATAATCATCTAAATGGGTGTATGAAGTGGTATCTCACTGTGGTTTTGATTTGTATTTCCCCAGTGATTAGAGATGTTGAGCATTTTTTCATATGCTTAATGGCTATGTGTATACCTTTTTTGGAGAAATGTTTATTCAGGCCCTTGTCCATTTAAAAATGTCTTAATTGTCAAATTGTAGTTCTTTATATATTCTAGATATTAATGCTTTTTCTTTATCAGATGCACAATTTTCAATTTTTTTCTCCCATACAGGGGGTTAACTTTTTAATTCAGTTAATCATGACCTTTTGATGCACTAAAGTTCTAAATTTGATGAAATCCATTTATCTTTTTTACTTTTATTACCTGTGTTTTGTGTGTCATATCTAAGAAATCATTGCCAAATTCAACATCATGATACTTTTCCTCTGTTTTCTTTTAATAGTTTTATAGTTTAAGCTCTTAGATTTAGGCCTTTGATCTATTTTAAGTTAATAAGAGTCCAACTTCATTTTTTAATGAAGTTTTCCAAACACCTTTAAGACTAATTATTTCCTTGATGATTTCTTCTCCTATGTATTTTCCTCTTCTCTTTCTAGTGCTCCAACTATTTGTGTGTTGGGCCTCCTTGCTTCTGATTTTCTATATTTTTTGGTTTTTGCTCTTTTTTTTTACCAGGACAGTATAAAATATATTTTTATTTCATTGTACTACTGAAATTTAATTTATTTATTTTATTTTATTTTTTCAGTGATCCAAGATTCATTGTTTATGCACCACACCCAGTGCTCCATGCAATACGTGCCCTCCTTAATACCCACCACCAGGCTCAACCATCCCCCCTCTCCCCTCCCCATCATAACCCTCAGTTTTTTTCTCAGAGTCCAAAGTCTCTCATGGTTTGTCTCCCCTTCCAATTTACCCCAATTCACTTTTCCTTCCTTTCCCCTAGAGTCCTCTATTTTATTCCTTATGTTCCACAAGTAAGTGAAACCATATGATAATTGACTTTCTCTGTTTGACTTATTTCATTCAGCATAATCTCCTCCAGACCCATCTATGTTGATACAAAAGTTGGGTATTCATCCTTTCTGATGGCTGAGTAATATTCCATTGGTTTTTGCTCTACTTTTGAGAGGTTTTCTAACTTTGTCTACCAATGCCTGTGCCAACTTTTAAATTCTGTTTTCAATTTTCAATTTTGAAGAGTTCTTTACTTTTAATGTGTTACTCATTTCTCACAGTATCCAGTACTTGTTTCTTGGGTGCAATATGTACTCTTATCTTTTTAAACAAGGATAGCTTTTTTTTATTATTTTATTTTTATTCTTTGCCCAAGGGGTACAGGTCCGTGAATCACCAGGCTTACATTTTTCACAGCATTTACCAAAGCACAAACGCTCCCCAATATCCATAACCCATCCACCCTATCCCTACCCTCCCNCTACCCCCCACGACCCCCCACCCTGCCCCTCAAGTTCCTCATATCTTTTTAATTTTTTTTGAGGTTTTCATCTTCCTACATCATCTGTGTCTTCCAAATTTGTTTGTTTTCTTTCAGATTTTCCTTTGTCTTTGATGCTAAAGATTCTCTCAGATGCTTTGGTTATTTATATTCAGGAGTGGAATTGGGGGGAAGGGAGGAAAAATGAAAGAAGATGGGACTGGGGAGGGAGACAAACCATAAGAGACTCTTAATCTTAAGAAACAAACAGAGGGTTGATGGAGGGGAGGGGTTTGGGAGGGATAGGGTTGCTGGGTGATGGACATTTGGGAGGGTATGTGCTATGGTGAGTGCTGTGAATTGTGTAAAACTGATGATTCACAGACTGGACCCCTGAAACAAATGATACCTTATATGTTAATAAAAAGGAAAAAAATAAATAAATAAAATAAAATTATCAACCACTTCAGAGCAGCAGCCCAATAAATAGGACTACCAATTTGTTTAAAAAACAAAAAACAAAAAACAACTACAAGGCTGATTCACAGTTCTGTTTCAATAGGTAGGGCTTATTGTCTGTGAACTTTACTACAGGGCAATCTGCCTGAGCTGTTACAAAGAGAAACATCTGGTATTAACATATTAGTTCTTTTCCTTTCTGGCAAAAGAGATTCTGCAGAGAAGACTCTTACATTCTCCTGTCTAGAGGATATAAACCTGGATGACAATGTTTTGGGAGATGGAGATGAAGGAAGCATGCTGGAAGATGTTATCTCAACATTTGATATATAATTAATCTGTTGTCATTATAGGACCTCTCACCCTCAACAGTGCCTACAGTTCACCAATCCAGTTACTCTGTTATATCCTCTTCAAGAACTAAACCTAAGATCTTGGCCTGAGATAGAGGGGGAAAATTTCATGGTTGAGTGATTTCTGAATATGGACTTTAAAAAGAACTTTGTGTTTTTAACTCTACCTTCACTGCCATCTCAAAAAATCATTGCTGTTTCCAAGTGAGAAACATGCCAGAGATTTGGTGTTGCAAAGCAAAGTGCTTCTTGTTTTGTTTTGTTTTGTTTTTTCTTCTGCCTTGGAATCCAACCTTCTCAGGCATGCTAATTTAGCTCTGCTTGCTGGCTTGCAGAATTTTATTGTTATTGATTCCTCTCATTCTCTTTTATTTCTTAAAAAAAAATCCCCTTAGTAATATTTTAGTGTAGTTTTAGAGGGAACAATGGTGTGTTCAACTTGCTGTATTTTCCTGAAGATCTTTATTTTAATTTTAATAGCAAATTGAAGGTTTAAATACTTATGCAAAAAGTCACTGAACTTTTCCTTTATCAACTTTTCAATTGCATTTATTTTTAAACCCTTATTTGAAATCTCAAAATCATTTATATTTCTTTTAGTGTGTTTTTAACATTTAAGTTTGTAAATCTAACTCAATTATCAATTATTAAAATAAATAAGCATTTATTTTAAGATATAATTTGAGCTAAAAATCCAAACTAAGTTTTCCCCAAATATAAAACATATTTTTCCTAACAATATTAATTTGCTCCATACTTATCGATTCATGATGTTTCCACTACAGCATATTAAGTTCTAATATATACTAGTCTGACTTGACTAACACTTTAGTGTATCTATTCTTCTCTTACACTGTATTAATTAGGTAGAATTCTAATTTCCTCCTTCACCTCAAAATTTTTGTAATACTTATCTACTTATTTTTTAAGATTTAAAGATGAATTCCCAGAAGCTTTGCCAAGTCTCTCCTCAAAAACCTCATTAGGATTTTTATTAGAATTTGTAGAAATCATAAGTACTATTCACCATATATTGCTGTTTTTCCCTTTTCTTGAAGTTGCAAGTGGCCAAGAATCTCGTTTTCTATGGTATGTGACTGGAAGTTATACATATGTCACTTCCTTCCCTTACCATTTCCTTCCTTGCCAATGGTCTAGTGGAGGAGTGTATATCAAGATATAGCCTCCATGTGTCTGGCCACCTGATGGCAATGAGCAAAGCCTCTGTGTTGATCTGCACTGAACATATATAGTGGGAAAAATACATACTTAATTTTTTTTGTTAAGCTACTGAGATTTTGTGGTTGTTTGGCCCTTCAGCATAATGTAGCCTATCTATAAATACAGAATTATGTTAATAATAACAACTAATTTGGGAAATGTAGGATTATTCATTACTGCCAAGAAAAGGAGTTAACTATTGTAATAAATTTATTCTAGTTGACTCTCTTGGCTAGTTCCATATCAATACTTTAGCGCACTTCATGCTCTTTTATCAAATTAGGCTTGAAGGTCTCTGCTCCAAATAGTGTTCTTAAGGTAGGGGGATATGGCTATGGATCCCTAGATCCTGTATTGGTTCCCCATCTTTACAAAGATCTCATGAGGAAAACTTCCTTTTTAAGGATTTTGCTTTTTTGTCTTTTTTCCCCTGATGTGTACCTCACCCCTCCACTATTTGAGATTTGTGCAACTCGAAAGAAGTCCCTGCAGACACTACTAAAAAAGACCCTTGGCTCACCTTAGCTCCCCTAAGGTTCTCTTTCAAATGACTGAGTGAAAGAGGATCAATTCAGATATTCAAAGACTGAGCCTACCCTTGCATGGAAAGGATAGAGAAAAAGGTGAAAAGTAAAGGCAGTTTTAAAAAATTTTCCTACCCAGACCTTCAGGGATCCACTGAGGCAGAGGTGTGTGTGTTCTTCGTGTATGTGAGTGAAATGTATATTTACCCATCCTTCTGGTGACCAGTATGTTTCATAGTGTTTCCTCTGGTTTTGGAGCTACAGTGCATTTCCCAGCCTCTCCTAGAGTTAAATATGGGTCATGGAATGTGAGTAGAAGTGACATATGACACTTCTAGGGCTCACTTCCAGATTTTTTCTTATGCAGTGCTTATCTTCTAGTTAGATCCAATGGAGGACTCCAAGCTGCTATGAAAGTGTGGAGCCCCTATGTGGAAGGGGCATGGGTTTTCTTGCTATCCCACTGCGTTTTGAATATGAGTGACAAATAAACTGTTATTGTGTTATACTACAGACCTTTGTAGGTTATTCATTAAAATTACCTATTTTGACATAAAAAGAACAGTTCCAAAAAAATTGTGTATTTTATATAGTAAGTCTTTTGTGGAGTGGGGTGGAAGGAAGATAGTTTGTGTTTATGCAGTATTAACTAGTTCATAATACCTAATTAGGTGAATATGAAAAAGTCATTTAAGCACATTTTATCTGAAAAAAAGGTAGAATTGCTTAATTGGCAAGATATTTTACTATTATGTAAAACCTGAGAAATATGAAGTGCTTTTATTAACGTCTATGACAGTAAATTAGGTGTTTCTCCTTTGCAGCCAACAATCTAGGATTCATACCTCATGTATAACCATGTGATCATATTGTCATTTGAGACTTTCCCAATGAAATAAAAATTAAGAAAGTAAACATCTTGTAACAGTTGCTGTACTCACTCACTTGTATTAAGAAGTAGCAATACTTTCATACACAGGAACTCTTCTTGGCTAACTTGAAGTTTGACAAATTCCTGTGGGATTTGCCACATGGTGAGGCATAATGAATAAAATGATGATTCCTTCATCCTCTGTCTTGTATCACACACAACACACAAAAGAAAAATCAACAGGAAAAATGAAACACATTATACAGAGTCTTAGCCAGTTTGTATAATTTATCAGGGAAAATGAGATTTGGTAACTTACATATTACAGAAAATGTCTTTTGTAAACAAACCATATTTTGAATTTTAAACAAAATAAGCTAATAAAGTAAACTATTTACAATATTAAATTTTTGAGGTTAAGAAATTTTAAATACATATTGACAAAGATTAATGTTGTTTCTTACTTATATTATTACATTTAAAAACTTAAAGGAGTTGAGAATGTGGAGCTGAGGAACACTCAGGAAATCATATATTTACTGATGAATTTTTCTGTTAAAAAATATATAAACCAAACATATATACCATATACATATATATGTATATATACATATATGTATATATACATATATATGTATATGGTATATATACATATATTTGTATAATCCAATCACAAAATGGATTCAGTTCACAGAAACTGAAGAATGTAGAATAGTCCTGTGTATTCAGTTCAGTGAAGAAGAGTTATAGCATGAGCTATTCTAGGAGAAATGTATGGTGACATAGAGAACATTACAAAGGATTAAATAACTGACAAGGCCAAACACTAACTGTGAAGGTTGAAGAAAAAGTTTTAAAGGTGTTTTCTCAACCATGTGCTATTCTTCAATATCCACATGAGTCACATGCAGCTAGCAGTAGTGGTGAAAAGAAAACTAGATTTTGACTCATAAGAGCTAAAATTAATCCTGGCTGTCACTCAGATTCTTTGTCAGGATATGCAATTCCTCTGAGCCTGTTTCCTGAACTGTATAATGAAGGACACTAATACCTTACCTATTTCAAGGGATTATAGGGCAAAATGGAATAAAATATATGAAAATTATCTGTTAACTATAAAGACAAAAATAACTTAATATGTCATATAATTCTGAGTCGGCATTCATCATTAGAATGGTATAAATATTTCCATGAAAAGATTCTTAGTTTTAGGTTATATGCAGAAAATTAATTATAGTAATTTAAATATAGCTAAGAAAAGTGAAATATTTATCTTTCCATTTTTAAAATAACTTACCAGTCTGATTTTTCCTTTAGGAGATGTGAGAATACCTTTACTTATTGAAGGCAAGTCAATACTTTCAGCAAAAATACTCCTAATTTATATCATTATCTTCATTACTACCAAGGTACAAAATTTTAATTTGGTAAATGAAATATTTCATTTTATCCTGAAGTATCTTTCTTGATACATTTTTGAAGTTAAAAAAGTAGATTTGAGATGACTACTATGTATTGAAACAAAAGGGGAAATCTCCAAATATCAAATTACTGTTATAATGACACAATTTTATTAATTTTGTTATATCAAGCTATATCCTGAGATAATTCTGATAAACACTTCAGGAAAACTCTATTATTTGGGATACTAGATGTGTAATCATCTACTGAAATGCAATTTTCAAGATTACCCTACATATACATTTATGTGATAATATAAACAAAAAAAATCAAATTACCACTTACTCATTTAGTATTAGATCAGGTGCAAAATATAGCATCTGTCCACTGACGTGTTTATAAGATCTCCATCCCAGTCCAAACACCATTAAGCTCATCCAAGAATACTGGATGAGAGTTATCTGGTCATCAATATGTAAATTTCGAAATCCTACAAAACAAATTAAAAATAATAAAATGATCCCCAAAATCACTTGTGTTAAAATCTTGAAAATACATAGAAATTTGAAAATAGATGTAAGAAGGGTAATACATTGTTTTCAATTTCAATGTATTTTATACTATAAATGAGTAAATATTAATACATAATAGAGTCTGAAGAATTAAAAAGGAACAACTTTGAAGTCATTAAAATTGGTCACTGTAATTTAGTATTTCTGGTAATTCACTAATTGACCGTCCATCAATCACACACACAACATTCATTTACTGAGAATCACTTTTGCACTAGGTACTCTGTTAAAATGGTTGAGAGGATGAAAGACTCAACCCTTGCCCTTAAAAGAAACTCACAAGTCAACAGGAAAGACGAGCACATAAGTATAGTGATACAGAAGGTTAACAGGGAAAATACCAGGAATTGGGAGGCAGGTCAGGAAAAACTTCTAAGGACTCACCCATATCCCTCTTCCATTCCCCTCTAAAACCCTCAGTTTGTTTCCCAGAGTCCACAGTCTCTCATGGTTCATCTCTCCCTCTGATTCCACCCCCCCTCCATTTTTCTCTTCCTTCTCCTAATGTCATCCATGTTATTCCTTATATTCCACATATAAATGAAACCATATGATAATTGACTCTCTCTGTTTGACTCATTTCACTTAGCATAATCTCCTCCAGTTCTATCCATGTTGATGCAAAAGTTGGGTATTCATCCTTTCTGTTAGCTGCGTAATATTCCATTGTCATATGGACCACATCTTCTTTATCCATTCGTCTGTTGAAGGGTATCTTGGCTCTTTCCACATTTTGACGATTGTGGACATTGCTGGTATGAACATTGGGGTGAATGTGGCCCTTCTTTTCACTACATCTGTATCTTTAGGGTAAATACCCAATAGTGCAATTGCTGAGTCATAGGTAGCTCTAATTTTTAACTTTTTGAGGAACCTTCACACTGTTTTCCAAAGTGGCTGCACCAATTTGCATTCCCACCAACAGTGTAAGAGGGTTTCCTTTTCTCCACATTTTCGCCAACATTTGTTGTTTCCTGCCTTGTCAATTTTGGCCCTTCTAACTGGTGTAAGGTGGTATCTCAATGTGGTTTTGATTTGAATTTCCCTGATGGCTAGTTATGATGAATGTATTTTTTTTAATTTTATTTTTATTCTTTGCCCAAGGGGTACAGGTCTGTGAATCATCAGGCTTACATCTTTCACAGCATTCACCAAAGCACAAACCCTCCCCAATGTCCATAACCCACACACCCTATCCCTACCCTCCCACCCCCCAGTAACCCTCAGTTTGTTTTGTGAGATTAGGAGTCTCTTATGGTTTGTCTCCTTCCCCATCCCATCTTGTTTCATTATTTTTCCCTCCCTACCCCCCACGACCCTGCCCCTCAAGTTCCTCATATCAGAGAGATCAGAGAAAGACAATTATCATATGATCTCTCTGATATGAATATTTTTTCATATGTCTGTTACCCATTTGTAAGTTTTCTTTGGAGAAAAATAAGTCTTTTCATGTCTTCTGCCCATTTTTTGACTTGTTTGTTTGTTTTTTGGGGGTTAAATTTGAGAAGCTCTTTATAGATCTTGGGTATCAACCTTTGATCTTAATGTCATTTGCAAATATCTTCTCCCATTCTGTGGGTTGCCTCTTAGTTTGTTGATTATTTCCTTTGCTGTGAGAAGGTTTTTATCTTGATGAAGTCCCCAAAATTCATTTTCACTTTTGTTTCCCTTGCCTTTAGAAACTTTTCTCGAAAGAAGTTGTGGCTGATGTCAAAAATTTAGTGCCTGTATTCTTCTTTAGGATTTTGATGGATTCCTGTTTCACATTGAGGTCTTTCATCCACTTAGAGTTTATCTTTGTGTATGGTATAAGAGAAAGGTCTAGTTTCATTTTTCTGTATATAGCTGTCAAATTTTCCTAGCACCATTTATTGAAGAGACTTTTTTCCATTGGATATTTTTTCCTGCTTTGTCAAAGATTAGTTGACCATAGAACTGAGGGTCCATATCTTGGCTCTCTATTCTGTGATAGGTCCCACTTAATCTTTTAGAGGTTTCTATTTATTTTTAAACTCTGAGTGAATAACCACATAAAGACATTTTTACAAAATGTATTATTAGAATGAACTCCTTTTCTGAGGAAAATAAAAACATGAATTGACCTTAATTAAATTTAATGTCAGACTGTCTTGTAGCAATAAAAAGAAAAAAGGTTTGAATTGTCCCATCTCCCCATTCCATTCCACTGCAGGAACCTGATTACTACAGAAATATCTATTTATAATCTAGAACCCTCAATTGAGTAACTGTGAGCCTTTTATTTAATCTTTTGGATCCTCAGCCTCTATCTCTGTAAAATGATGACCTCTCCCTTTAATTTAGCACTGTCATTTAAAAAATATAATATAGCATAAACTATAAATCACTTAAAAAACTGCTGTGGAAATCATGCTTAAGCAGAGTATAATCAGATTCTTGAGGAATCTTAAGTCTTTGGGACGTAAAAATAATCTGATTTTATTTTATAAAACCACTGCTTTCAATTGTGCTTTATTTTTATTTAACTTTAATTATGTCTTAGGTAATTCCATAGTTTTATGGTTACTTTTGCTTTTTGAAACTTAATCCAGTTTCATTTTATTTTATTTTTATTGTTTTTATTGACAGTCAACTGTTTTTTATTTCCTTTCATCCAATTCACTTTCCAGACCTTCTTTTTATTTATTTACTTATTTACTTATTTTATTTACTTACTTATTTACTTATTTATTTATTTTTATTATGTTCGATTAGCCAACATATAGTATCTCATTAGTTTTTGATATAGTGTTCAATGATTCATTAGTTGCATAAAACACCCACAGGGTTCAAGAAGTTTAGAGTGTGTGTATGTGAATCAGTAGCCTTATTTGTGTTTTGGAGGGATTCTTGGTAGCCATGTAGAGCATGTATTGAAGGGAGTTAAGTCTGGAGTTACAGAAAAAGTTGGGAGCTATTGCCTAAGGCCAAGTGAGAGATGATAAAAGTCAGAAATAAGTCAACAGGGCACCTGGGTGGCTCAGTGGGTTAAAGCCTCTGCCTTCAGCTCAGGTCATGATCTCAGGGTCCTGGGATTGAGGCCCGCATCAGGCTCTCTGCTCAGCAGGGAGCCTGCTTCCTCCTCTCTCTCTCTGCCTGCCTCTCAGCCTACTTGTGATCTGATCTCTCTGTGTCAAATAAATAAATAAAATCTTAAAAAAAAAGAAATAAGTCAACAGGTAGGCATACAGAGGAGGGAGTATATCAGAAAAATATTTAAAGGGTAAAATCAAAGAGATTTGGCAAATGAAGATAGGAGGAAGAAGGAGCCTAATAGATATCTCAGTATTTCCGCAGGAATGGTGGACAATAACAACATAACTGAGACAAAATAGAGGAGGAGAAATAGGCTAGGGACAGAATTGTAAGTTTTGATACGTTGGAGGGACTTTTGGAATATTTAGACAGCAGTTGGACAAATGAATTGTGGAGAGATATATGAACTATAAGTATAAATTAGGAAATTATTTGTGTTTGAATATGAAACAATGATGGTAGATGAAATCTTTTATTAAATGAACATAAAAATCAAGTGTTTTGGTGGGAACATCAACTATTTTCCACAAAACTATTTTAATAACATCTGTTCCACCTTAGAATTCATATACACATTTAGTTTTCCAGCATATGTATGTCATATATACACTTGGTGTATATACCAACAAATATATATATTTCCAGAAAAAAAAATATATATAATGATAGGCTCATAGAAAGTTAGGTTCAATTACTCAGATGTATTAAAACAATAAATTGTTCACTACCATCTTCAGGAATATGTTTTATTCTTTATTCCTTTCTTAGTCAACTTCATAACTTTTTAAAGGAAGCATTTCACACTACTTTAATACTTGACCTATTGTATTTTTTTCATACCCAGGCCTTTGTTTCATGTTAATCTCTAATTTGAAAATTTTTACATCATAATACAACAGTTAATTCATTTGCTCTTTTTTAAAAAACCAATTCCACTTACATTTACATGTTTATGTCTATTTTACCTTACCCTTTATTTGGGAGGGGTGTTGTTTGTTTTTCTTTTTGCATTCTAGGATTACCAGAAATAAAAATGAACATTTTTAGAAGATTGTAATACAAAAGTCAAATCTTTGTTGAAATAACTTAAAACTTCTGAAATTACCAATATTTATAGAAGAAACTGTATTTTCCATTTACCAGAATGAAAAGCAACTCAGAAAATAGCTTTTTAAAATAGCCACCTTTTAGAAGGCAAATCTGTGATAAATGTACACTGTTAAATTGACTTGAACATGCCTGGTACAAAAGTATTATTTTCCCCCATTAACTGTAATATCATTAATTACTTTATACTGAAACAAAGACAGGAACACTGAGATCAAATTCCCATTGATGATAACGATCAGGTAAAGTCAGTACATTTGCAATGATGATAAAAATGAAAAACTTCACATAGAAAGTGATGGATGATCCTTAATTATGTTTAACAAGTAGTAAAGAAAAATACCCTTTCCTTTTAAGTTACTTGACCCGATAATGTCTCACAAAAGCTCTGTTACAAGCCATTCAATCTTTAATGCTTAAAAAAAAGTGTGTGGTAACACATGGCATATATAACCTTCTAAGTTCTCTATTACCTTTAGAGTTTTGATAAAATATATAGGTTGTGCTGTTGTAAAAACTGTCACATACTGAAATGTTTAATTTACGAAAAGGTGGAGCATTAAATACCTCAGCACCTTCTTGACACAAAGTATGAGTAAAGTCTGAGGAGCACAAAAAGCTACAGCACAATCACTGACATACAGTCACCAACGTATATATGATTTTTTTTATGAATAAGGACTTGTTAATGATTTAAGTTAGCACAGTTCTTTTTGTATCAATTCTGTAATTTAAATTTCTATAAATACTCTTTAAGCATCCCTTCTGGATGAAGCATTCTGGTTGCAACTAAGCATAGACTAAAAAATGTTTCTGCCTTTAACACTGCAGTCTGGTGAAACAGAAAATGAGAACATAATTTTATTTCTATTTTATTTTTTCAGTGATCCAAGAGAGAACATAATTTTAACTCACAGTGGTAATATGGTTGGCAAAGGCAAAGGTGGTATGGTAGAGCAAAGGGGCCTTTGACTCAGTCTGGGAGGGCCAGGGAACTAATCCTTGGGGGAAGAGACAGGTAATTAGAATTCTGAAGGCTAGTTAGGGACTAGCCAGGGGGAAAATGTGGAACAAGGGCAGAATCTTCAGGTAGGGAAACAATATGGGCAAAAGAAGGCAGGATACTGAGCAAAGAGCATTGGGAGAATTGAAACTTAGAATTGCTTAAAGCGGAAGAATGAGAGATAATATTGTAAATTCAGGAGTCAAATCACAGAAGAATCTTGGATGTTAAGGTTAAGAAGTTTGGACTTTGTTATGAAAAGGAAAGGAAATAGCATACTTGGTTATAATTGTTTTTATAAAGATGATTTCAGTGGCAGAAGAGGATTGTTTGTTGGTAGGGTGAAAGTGGTAATAGGGTTAGTCAAAGAGCTACAACTGAAATCTAGGCAAAAAGGACAAGAACCTCAACTAAGTCAGGGCAGTAGCAATAGAAGTAGCATATTTATAATGAATCATATATTTAATAAGTAGAGTTGACAGAATTTGATAACTAATTAGGCAGGAGGTGAAGGAGAAAAGTTAGCCCAGTATGATACCCAAGATTCTAACTGAGGCACCATTTCAAGATAAAGAAAAAGATTTTAGGTTTATGGAGTAGAAGGTCATGTTGACCTGGAAATTCATCCAGGTGGAAATACATAATAAATAATCAAAATACATGGTTCAATAGTTCATTAGAGGGTTTGGGTTGGTACTATATATTTAAGAGTCACCAGCATATAGTGGTAGTTGAAAACAAGGCTATGAATGGGCTCATATAGTCTACGTGGAATTAGAAACTACTGGAGTAGAAGATGGAATGCAGAAATGCCAAATTTATGATGTGAATGGAAAAACAAACCCACAAAGGAAACAAAATGTGCAAATTGAGGGAAACATATCTACCTGAAAGGAAATGATAAACGCCAGAGTGTCAGCAAGAAATGGTACTTTGTCAGTGGCCCCAAAGGCATGCAAAACATGTTAAGAGTTGAAAGTATTCATTACATTTGATAAAATAAAAAATTTGTTGACATCAGCAATAGTAATTTCAGTGGAATAGGATGCGAGAAAAATCATTTTTAAAAGACACCCAGAAGTGTCATTACTGGATTATATGATAGTTCTATTTTTAACTTTTTGAGGAACCTCAACATGATTTTCCACAGTGATTGCACCAATTTACAGTCCCACCAATAACGTGTGAGGGTTCCTTTTTCTCCATCATTCGGCCAACATTTATTTACTGTCTTTTTTATTCTAGCCATTCTGACAGATGTGAAGTGATATCTCCTTGTGGTTTTGGTTTGTATTTCCCTGATGATGACTGATGTTGAGCATCTTTTCATGTGTCTGTTAGCATCTGGTTATCTTCTTTGAAAAAATGTTCATGTCTTCTGCCTATTTTTAAATTGGGCTATTTGGTCTTTTTGGTTTGTTTGGTTTGGGCTATTTGGTTTGCTTTTGGTGTTGAGTTTCATAAGTTCTTTATATATTTTAGGTACCAACACTTTATCAGATATGTAATTTGGAAATATCTTCTCCCATTTAGTAGGCTGTCTTTTAGTTTTGTTGGTTGTTTCCTTTGTTGTCCAGAAGCTTTTTATTTTGAGGTATTCTCAATAGTTTATTTGTACTTTTGTTTCCCATGCCTCAGGAGACATATCTAGAAAGATGTTGTTATGGTTGATGCCAGAGAAATTACTGACTGTGCTCTTTTCTAAGATTTTTATGATTTCAGGTCTCACATTTAGGTCCTAATCCATTTTGAGTTTATTTTTGTGTATGATGTTAGAAAGTGGTCCAATTTCATCCCTTGGCATGTTGCTGTACAGTTCTCTCAACACCATTTGTTGAAGAGACCGCCTTTTTCCAATTATATATTCTTTCTTCCTTTGTTGAAGGGTAATTGACCATATAGTCGTGGGTTTACTTCTGGGGTTTCTATTCCATTCCTTTTATCTATATGTAAGATTCCATGGCAGTACCATTGCTTAGATTGTTTAGATTGCTACAACTTTGTACTATTTCTTGAAGTATGGGACTGTGAAACCTTCAGCTTTGTTCTTCTTTCTCAAGTTTGCTTTGGGTCTTTTGGGTTCATCTGTGGTTCCATACAAATTTTAGGGCTGTTTGTTCTAGTTCTGTGGAAAATGCTGCTGGTATTTTGATAGGGATGGCATTAAATCTGTAGGTTGCTTTGGGTAACTTGGACATTTTGACAATATTAACTCACCTAATCCATGAGCATGGAATATCTTTCCATTTGTTCCATCTTTAGTTTCCTTCACTGATTTTTTTTTTAATTTTCAGAGTACAGTATTTTGCCTTCCTGGATAATGTTTATTCATAGGTATTTTATTTTTTTTGGTGTAATTGTAAATGGGATGTTTTCTTAATTTCTCTTTCTGCTACTTCATTATTGATGTATAGAAATGCAACAAATTTTTCTATATCAATGTAATGCTGGTCTTGTAGAATGAATTTGGAAATTTTTCGTCCCCTTTAAATTTTGGCATAATTTGAAAACAAAAAAGTGCTAACTCTTTTTAAAATGCTAAGTAGAATTTACCTGTGAAGCCAACTTGTCCTGAACTTTTGTTTGTTGAGAGTTTTTCTGATTACTGATTCTATTTCCTTACTAGTAATTGGTCTGTTCAAATTTTCTATATCTTCCTGATTCAGTTTTGTAAAGTTATATGTTTCTAGGAGTTTATTCATTTCTTCTAGGTTGTCCAATATGCTGGCATGTAAGTTTTTATAATATTCTTTTATAGTCCTTTCATTTCTCTGGTGTTGGTTGTTATTTCTCCCTTTCACTTCTGATTTTATTTATTTGAGTCCTCTTTTCTTATGGTAAATGTGGCTCAAGATTATCAATTTTGCTTATTTTCAAAAGAACGAGCTCCTGGTATCATTGATCTTTTGTATTATTTTTAGTCTCTATTTCATTTATTACTGCCATAATATTTATTATTTTCTTCCTTTTACTAGGTTTTAGCTTTGTTCTTTTGCTATCTCTTTTAGGTGTAAGGTGTGAGATTTTTCTTGTTTTTTTCAAGCAGGTCTGTATTGTTATAAACTTCCCTCTTAGAAATGTTTTGGCTGTGTCTAAAAGAGTTTGCACAGTTGTTGTCAATTTCTTTTACTCCACGTTTAGAGAGAGATATTGAGAGAGCACAAGCAGGGTGAACAGCAGGCAGAGGGAGAGGGATAACAAGGCTCCCCACTGAGTAGGGAGCCAGACACCAGGCTCGATTCCAGGACTCTGGGATCATGACCTGAACTGAAGGCACATACTCAACTGACTGAGTTACCCAGTCACCCCTTTCCCATTTTTTTTTAACTTCCTCTTTGATTTCTTGGTTGATCCATTCATTTTTTAGTATCATGTTGTTTAGTCTCCATGTATTTGTGTTCCTTCCAGATAATTTCTGGTAGTTGATTTCTAGTTTCATACTGTTGTGGTGGGAAGATGCATGATATTATATTTCAATTTTCTTGAATACTGAGAATTTTATTGTGGCCTAATGTAATTTATCTCAGAAAATGTCAAATGTACACTTGAAAGAATAAGTATTCTGCTGGTTTTGGGTGAAATATTATGTGTGTGTGTGTGTGTGTGTGTGTGTGTGTGTATTTGTTAGGTCCATCTGGACTAATGTGTCACTCAAAGCCATTGTTTCTTTGTTGATCATCTGTCTGGATGATTGATCCATTGATGTAAATAGGGTGTTAAAGTCTTTATTAGTATTGTATTATTGTCAATCTCTCCCCTTATGTCTGTTAAAATTTATTTACTACTCTATTTTTTTGTTTGTTTCCATTTTCATGGTAAATGTTTTTTTAATCCCTTAACTTTCAGTCTGCATGTGTCTTCATGTCTGAAGTACCTCTTGTAGACAGCATTCAGATGGGGCTTTTTTAAAATTCATTCTATGTCTTTTGTCTTTGTCTATTTAGTCCATTTGTATTTAAAGTAATTATTGGTAAATTGTTTTTGTTCTTCTTTGGTCCTTTCTTCTCTTGCCCCCTTCCTTATGCTTTGATGGCTTTCTTTAATGTTATGCTTGGGTTCCTTTCTCTTTTTTTTTGTATGTGTATCTATTACAGGCTTTTAATTCGTGGTTACCATTGGTTTCACATATAACATCTTATGTGTATTCCAGTTTCTATTAACTTGGTGACTGAAGTTTGAACACATTCATGTCCTACATTTTTACTCCCTTCCTCATTTTCTGTATGCCATATCACATTTTACATTCTTTTATTCTGTGAATCCCTAGACTAATTCTTGTAGATATAATTGATTTTATTGCTTTTGTGCTTTAACCTCTCTACTGGTCAGTTTACTTCAAATAAGTCTTCTTTCCCCTTCTCTCTGCTTTCTCCTTCTGGATTCCCTATAATATGAATGTTACTACACTTAATGATGTCAATGAGTTCCCTCAACAACTTTTTACTTTTTTTTAAAATTTTTTTTATTGTTTGCCCCAGGGGTACAGGTCTGTGAATCATCAGGCTTACACCATTCACAGCACTCACCATAGC
Organism: Ailurus styani; assembly: GCA_002007465.1. Lineage (NCBI taxonomy): Eukaryota > Metazoa > Chordata > Mammalia > Carnivora > Ailuridae > Ailurus > Ailurus styani. The sequence continues at coordinate 28,646 of LNAC01001476.1, read as the reverse complement.
ACAAACCCTTCCCAATGTCCATAACCCATCCACCCTATCCCTACCCTCCCACCCCCCAGTAATTTTTTACTTTTTATTAGTCATTTTTCTTTTTGTAGTTCAGCTTGTTTTCCATTAATCTGTCTTCCAGATGCTGATTTGTTCTTCTACATTGCCTAGTATGCTGTTGACTCTCTCTAGTGTATTTTTTGTTTTAGTTATTGAATTCTTCATCTCTAACTGGTTTTTTTATATTTTCTATCTTTTTATTATAGGTCTCACTGAGATCCTGTACTCTTATTTCAAGTCCACTGAATACCTTTATGATATTACTGAATTCTTTACCAGGCAAAATACTTATTTCCATTTCATTTAGTTCTTTTGCTGTGATTTTGTTCAGTTCTTTCATTTGGGATTTATTTTTCTGCTTCATTCTGTCTAACCTTGTTTATAGGTATTAGGATGGTCAGTTATATCTCTTGGTATTAAAAGTATTAGTTTTGTGAAAAAGAGGTCCTGTGGTGCCTGGTTGTCAGTGTCCCCTGTTCACCAGAACCATGTGCTCCAGGGGTGTCTCCTGGGTATGGGTTGTGTAAACACTACTGTTGTGGCTGAGCCACTAGTTGACTGAGCTTTCAGTCCAGCAAGTTGCAGTGTCTGGTTTTACCTGCTATGGTTTCATAGGACAGGGTTTAGTGCCTGTGCTTTTGTGGGGTATGTCTGAGATAACCATGGACATGTTGGTGGGCAATGTCAGCAGTCAGGCTAGCTGTCTATAGTCTGTGCTGAAGTTACGTGCACACCAATTGTCAGAATACTCTCCATATGTGCCCCCTGGGTTGCTTTTCTTGGTGGTTGGGGCTGTCAGTCAGACCACATTTTTCCACCCAGTGTGTCTGTCACAGCTACAGTCTGTGTAGCCAGGTAAAATGCTCAGCTTCTGGAACTGCCCATGTCCTGGTATGTGGGGTTATTTCCCACTATCTGCAGGTCAGGAGACACACGGGAGTGGTATCAGTCCCTGCTGGGGCTGCTTGCACAGTGTATCAGGGCAGGAGTTCCTTCTGAGGAAAGCTTGCTGAAGTGGGCAAGATGGATGAGGTGAGTCTGCAGGGGAAGATGATTTGGGGCACATGGTGCTCGCAAAATAGATGGTGTTCCTGCTGGTATCCACAAGTGCCTAGTGATTTAGGCTGAGAGAGGGGAAGAGAGATGGTATCTGCCAGCTCTTTTGTTCCTGAAGAAATTTCCTATAGATCTATGTTCCTCTAGCCCGTGTTCTTTTATTTATTTATTTTTATTTGCCCCAGGGATACAGGTCTGTGAATCATCAGGCTTACACCTTTCACAGCATTCACCATAGCACAAACCCTCCCCAATGTCCATGACCCATCCATCCTATCCCTACCCTCCCACCCCTCAGTAACCCTCAGTTTATTTTGTGAGATTAGGAGTCTTTTATGGTTTGTCTCCTTCCCCATCCCATCTTGTTTCATTATTTTTCCTTGCTACCCTCCACAACCCCCCACCCTGCCCCTCAAGTTCCTCATATTAGAGAGATCATATGATAATTGTCTTTCTCTGATTGACTTATTTCGCTTAGCATAATACCTTCTAGTTCCATCCATGTCATTGCAAACAGCAAGATTTCATTTCTTTGATGGCTGCATAGTATTCCATTGTATATATATATACTACATCTTCTGTATCCATTCATCTGTTGATGGACATCTAGGTTCTTTCCATAGTTTGGAATTGTGGACATTGCTGCTACAAACATTCGGGTGCATGTGCCCCTGAGGATCACTACCTTTGTATCTTTAGGGTAAATACCCAGTAGTGCAATTGCTGGGTCATAGGGTAGCTCTATTTTCAACTTTTTGCTGAACCTTCATACTGTTTTCCAGAGTGGCTGCACCAGCTTGCATTCCCACCAACAGTGTAGGAGGGTTCCCCTTTCTCCGCATCCTCGCCAACATCTGTCATTTCCTAACTTGTTGTTTTTAGTCATTCTGACTGGTGTAAGGTGGTATCTCACTGTAGTTTTGATTTGTATTTCCCTAATGCTGAGTGATGTTGAGCACTTTCTCATGTGTCTGTTGGCCATTTGGATGTCTTCTTTGGAGAACTAGCCCGTGTTCTAAAATTAGTAAATAACTCTTCACATATACCTCCGGCACTATTCAAACTGCTATTAAAGGCTGTGTTGGGTTGGTTGAGTTATTTATTATGCTAGATCTTTAAGGACAGGACGTCAGTTTCCTATGGCTCTTTGATCCTCCCAGAGCTAAGCCCACTGATTTTTAATGTACCCAGAGTTAGGCACAGCTGATTTTCAAAGCTTGCCAAGTTAAGCTCCAAACTAGATGGTATTTATCTTCTCAGTGCATGTCCCCAGTGCTGAGGGTGCCTGGTGGGTCTGATCCTGTTGTTTCTCCATGCTTGTGATGTCTCTACTTTTTGTGATTAATCTTGCTGGGGCTTTGGCTCCCAGCAATGTCTCTGCCCATTTTCTCCTTTTCAATGTGGCTCCTCTCCATGATTAACTGCGGAAGCTATGTTCTCTCAGTCTTCACATCATTTTCAGAGTTAGTTACACAGACATAGTTGTTACTTTGCTGTGCCCCTACGATGAGGTGAGCTAAAGATTCTCCTCCTCATCCATTCTCCTGACCTTTGTCATGTTCATTTTTTTTTAGTTTTGCAAATGTCATGTTGCTTCAAGCTCCATATAAGAACATACTACCCACTGAACTTACAACTAAAAGTCAATGTAAAATTATTCACATAGCAAATACAATATGTCAGATGCAATGTATCCTAAAACAACATTGTAAATGTGCTGTCTTCAGGCTAAAGCATCTTGCAAGTCTCCATTATATAGGAGCAATGATATCTCTAAAATATAATGAGAAAGATGTCAGATAAGCTACAATTCCCATAGTGGGTCCAAGATAATAGAAGATAATAGAAGAGCACAGACATAAAAGAGGAGAATCCTCGAAGGGACCTGTAGATAACATGCCTTGGAGCCCTCAGGCATACCGTTACCTTTGTTATGATTATTATTTTGCATCTGATCTTAATCTGACTTCCAAAATACACTTTCCTATTATATTGACCTGCCAACCTGTTTTACTAGCAGTGCCTTTTTTTTGTACTATAAATAAATAAAGACACATCTTGACTTATTAATAGGCCTCATTTAACAAAGTTTATCTTTCACAGACCAAGTAACATGTGAATAAATGGATAAAATAATTTTCCCTCATGTGCAAACTTGAAGATCAGATGCTAGGATATGTTGCACCAAAATGTGTTCACATCATGAGCCTACACTTCTGGATTGTCTTTTTAACTCTATTGTTTAATTGTTAGGTCATACACACGGAAGGTATGCAATACACACTTAGTGAATCAAGTGAGTAAAAACTGTATTCTGATTTAAAGTCAACTGACCTCAGCTGCAGCAACTTCTTCCTAGGAACATCACCAAAGGCAAGGGAAGCAAGGGCAAAAATGAACTATTGGGACTTCATAGCAACTTCTTCCTAGGAACATCACCAAAGGCAAGGGAAGCAAGGGCAAAAATGAACTATTGGGACTTCATCAATATTTGCAAATGACATATCAGATAAAGGGCTTGTATCCAAAATCTATAAAGAGCTTCTCAAACTCAACACCCATAAATAACCCCCTCAAGAAATGAGTAGAAGACATGAACAGACATTTCTTCCAAGAATATATCCAAATGGCAAACAGACACACGAGAAAGTGCTCAACATCACTCGGCATCAGGGAAATACAAATCAAAACTACAGTGAGATATCACCTCACACCAGTCAGAATGGCTAAAATCAACAGGTCATGAAATAACAGATGTTGGCAGATGTGGAGAAAGAGGAACTCTTCTACACTGTTGGTGGGAATGCAAGCTGGTGCAGCCACTCTGGAAAACAGTATGGAGGTTCAGCAAAAAGTTGAAAATAGAGCTACCCTATGACCCAGCAATTGCGCTACTGGTATTTACCCTAAAGATACAAAGGTAGTGATCCTCAGGGGCACGTGCAGCTGAATGTTTATAGCAGCAATGTCCACAATAGCCAAACTATGGAAAGAACCTAGATGTCCATCAACAGATGAATGGATACAGAAGATGTGGTATATATATACAATGGAATACTATGCAGCCATCAAAAGAAACAAAATCTTGCTGTTTGCAATGACGTGGATGGAACTAGAGGGTATTATGCTAAGCGAAATAAGTCAATCAGAGAAAGACAATTATCATATGATCTCTCTGAAATGAGGAACTTGAGGGGTAGTATGGGAGTTGTGGGAAGTAGGGAGGAAAAAATAATGAAACAATATGGGATGGGAAAGGAGACAATCCATAAGAGACTCAATCTCACAAAACAAACTGAGGGTTACTGAGGGGTGGGAGGGTAGGGATAGGGTGGATGGGTTATGGACATTGGGGAGGTTTTGTGCTATGGTGAGTGCTGTGAAAGGTGTAAGCCTGATGATTCACAGACCTGTACCCCTGGGGCATATAATAAAAAAAAAATTTTTTTAAGTTCATGGGTTATACAATCATTTGCTAATCTAAATTATCAAATTAAGTTATCGAATAAGCTTCCCTTGTTATAGTTAATGGAATTGAAACCCATAATATTGATGGATGTCATCATTCTTTTTACTTACACACAAATTACATTTTTGTAACATTAAAAAACTTTCTGCTAAATTCAAAAAAATTTCCTAACTCTTTTTGAGAATGTGAAGATAAAAAAATCTTCACAGGTAAATGTTTCAACTTGAAGTGTTCACTTATCTTTTACCCAAAGTGATTAAATTATCTTTTAAGCTATAACTGTTATAACTTAAGATAATTTCTTTTAAAATAAAGTTATTTTCTAACTTTGCCAACTGAGAATAGATATTTTTAAAGAGTAAAGAACCTCCAAAATGTAAAAAATATAAACTATAGCAATCAAATTCAAAGAAGCCACCTTTTCTAAATAACATAAAAACTGAGAAAAATTAAACACGTATTTAAATACTCCTATTTTTAACGAATAAGTTCACTCTTATTGTAATATCTCAATTTAATAAAGATTTATTAAAGGTGATAACACCACATCAAAAACTAATGAAGTACTGTATGGTGACTAATATAATGTAATAAATAAGAAGTAAGTAGGTAAGTAAATAAATAAAGAAATAAAGGTGATAGTGACTTTACAGTAAGTTTTAAAAATTGAGAAATTTTCTAATGGAAAAAAAATTACCTGCCCAAGGCTTTTAGCAACAATGAAGCTTATAAGAACCTGGGTATTTGGATTTTTCTATAAAATTACTTTATCTCCATTAGAATAGTGAATTTTATTAATTTTTTCTCAACATGTATTTTTTTCAACATGTATTTTTTAAAAGATTCAACAAGAATCTATTTTTCTTTCTGTTTCAAATAATCTTGAATTTTGAATAACAAGTCATCTATTGAATTTCAAACCTTTCACATAAAATAATAACAGAAACATATTAAGTCGAATTTAGAAATAATTCTTTTAAAAAGTCTACTGAATGTTCTTGGAGACTAACATGGCATAATCTGCTTAATTCTAAAAATCAACTGGTTTTAAAATGTGTAAGGATATTTTTTGATGCGAAGAGAATATAATTTTTTAAAATGCTGTATTTCTAATTATGGGATTAATGCCTCCACCAACAATGGCTACCCATGTATTCTCTTGGCTCTGCAGTATCAGAGTAAAAACTCTTCCCAGTGCAGGTGCCCAGTGCTGGGAATGGGTAGTGTGGGGTCTGTAAAACTTCAAGTAAAAACTTCATCATCGTACGGAGTTGTGCTAAGGAAGCAAAACTAGTTTATAAATAACATGACTTAAATCCTTACATAATGGTACAAGCCAGATTCTCATTGTTTTCTACTATGTCTGAGTATAAATTAGAGAAAATAGTGACTGGAAGGAAGTTCATTTCCCTATGTCCAAATTAATATATATGTTTATAAATTATATTTCTTAATTAACTTTAAATTCCCCACTGTACTCTGAATATTATTTTGATATGTTATATGAATAGATGCATTCAGTTTTTTTTTAACCATCTGAAGTTGGTCAAAGTAGCACTTCGAATGAACTAGACATTTTTAAGAAGATGGAGAGTTTTTTTTTTCTCTGAACTACTATAACTTCTGTAAACTTATGCTGTTCCTTAACTGATTCATGCATGTAATTTTTGAATCATCAAGATTCAAAGTGTTACCTATGACTTCTGTATTTCCATAGGACACAGTAGGGTCCTAGACAAGTAGCATATTATTTAAGATCCTATGTGAGTATTTTGAACTGCTGAAATGCATACTATAATATGCTGATTACACAATGTTTAACTTACTGCACAGACTTTAACAATTGACTAGTACAAGAAATATGGTAAAATTTTCATCCTATGCTATTATATACAAATTATTATTACCTGGCAATGATTTAGACCACTTGACTACCGAAAGAAGTTGTCGCTCGCCTAGTTGATTAAGACTTGTCAGCAAAGAACTGGAGGTATCAGGTTTGGTGTTGTCATGTCCTGCATAGATCACATCCGGTTCAATGCTCATTAGCAGGTTAATCAGTGGAGGGATCAACTGTATATCTTGACTTGGTGAAAAAGAGATTCTTTGGCTTAGGGCTTGGCTTTCATTTGGAATGCCCACAGGCTGTGGGAGAGCAACAGCATCCAGTGCTCTCATAACTCTGACTTTATTGAATTTTTTAAACTTTCGACCTATAAAGAATAAAAAGAAAAGATCGTGTAAATACATATCAACTATATATTTCAGCAGACTGTTATTTTTCTTAAGTCTTAGAATTATAGCATTGTAGGTTTTAGCATCAATCTAATAAAATGAAATTGAATAATTAAAATGTTAGGTCTCAGACTTGGCTTAAAGAATTCATTACACCAGCATTTCCTGGGTTAGTGTGGTGTGAATATTTACACCAGTATCTAATGGAGGATATGGAACTTTGCAGCCATATATATGAAAAGACAAATGGCTTTCAGTAGAGACTAAGCTCAGTATTGGTAAATATTTTGACAGGACTGCCTCCCAAAAGCTAATGCTACAGACTGCATTACTTAAAACATAGTTTTCAGTAAATGTTGAATCTTCTTTTAGGTTTTATTCTTTTAGGAATGTGTTAAAAGCTAGCCCAGAGTACTGTAAGATGATGGGGAACAAGCATCTTGAGTTCACTTTGTCCCTTAGACATACTGTGATAATAGCTACATCTATTCAACTAACTCTGAAAATTGACCAGAATACTGGCAGAACAGACCTTCCACAGTTATTTGTGGGCAGGGGGGCATATTGAAAAGCATAGGAGGGCTACAGACACAGTTGGGAACTGAGTCTTTGATGGGACTGACCAAAAAAGGGAGGGACATCACAAGCATGGAAAAGCAAGAGGATCAGACCCCACACTACCCATTCCCAGCACTGGGCACCTGCACTGGGAAGATGAGTTCATATAACATTGGGCTTTCAATACTAGTATGACTTAACTTCAAGAGCTTTAAAACTCAGTGGGTTTAATGCTCATTCTTGTGGGAACTAGTACAAACACTCTCCACTTACCTTGCTAAAACTGTGTGCCCAACAATGACATTCTCCTGTGGACCCACCCCATTTAACCCCACCCACCACAGTAGGTATCCTTCCAAAGTATCTCTGGCCCTGGAAAGGTTGGTGGGTTGGGGGAAAAAAGCTTCATACATTAGCATGCCCACAGTTCTGGCAGCCAGCCTCTTAGCTGCCTGTGCAGAGGCAAGCCTTAACGTGTATGCACCCCATATTGTGGCAGAGTGGCTAACTGCAGAATATAGTCTGACTGTTGTCCTCACCCACCAATGAGCCCACAGTGACCTCAGACAAGACCCTCAAAAGTGTGGGGACCAAACCCTGTCCAGGGTGCCCAGCAGGCAAACTGGGTCATTGCAGCTGGCTAGACTGGAAGCAATTTCAGCTCAGCCACAATAGTAGGTACACACAGCACACACAGGGGCAGCCCTGGAGCACCTTGTTCTGGTGATCAGGGCAGATTTTACTACAGGTTACCACAGGACCTCTTCTTCACAAGGTCACTACTTTAAATACCAGGAAAAGTACCTGACCTACCAAATACATATACAAACACAGGGAGTTAGTCAAAATGAAGAGACAGAAAAATCTCTCCCAAATGAAGGAACAAGCCAAAATTACAGCCCAAACTAAATGAAATGAAAATAACCAATATTGGATAAATAATTCAAATAGTCATAAAGATACCCACTGGAGGG
>LNAC01001476.1:297-20094 GCA_002007465.1 Ailurus styani | reverse complement strand
AAATAATGAAACAAGATGGGATGGGGAAGGAGACAAACCATAAGAGACTTCTAATCTCATAAAACAAACTGAGGGTTACTGGGGGGTGGGAGGGTAGGGATAGGGTGGATGGGTTGTGGACATTGGGGAGGGTTTGTGCTTTGGTGAATGCTGTGAAAGATGTAAGCCTGATGATTCACAGACCTGTACTCCTTGGGCAAATAATAAAAATAAAATTAAAAAAAAAAAAGATACCCACTGGACTTGAGAAAAGTGTGGATCATTTGTTAGAGCTTCAATAAAAAGATGGAAAGTACAAAAAGAACCAGTCAGAGATGAAGAATTCAATAACTAAAATAGTACACTGGTGGGTGCCTGGGTGGCTCAGTGGGTTAAAGCCTCTGCCTTAGGCTCAGGTCATGATCTCAGGGTCCTGGGATTGAGGCCTGCATCAGGCTCTCTGCTCAGCAGGGAGCCTGCTTCCTCCTCTCTCTCTGCCTGCCTCTCTGCCTACTTGTGATCTCTCTCTCTCTGTGTCAAATAAATAAATAAAATCTTAAAAAAATAAAAATAAAAATAAATAAATCAAACCCTACTTGTTCTGACTTTACATCCTTACTCATGTTTTAAAATTTTCTTTATAACCTACTGATAATATTTAAAATTTTAAAGCAGGGTTAATATATTTAATTGAAATTGGCACAAAATTATATGCAAACTTCTCTTACTGGCAATGTAGAAAATTAGGTAGCTTATTAATCCTCTCCAGAACAACTAATATGATGAGTGAAGTATAACTAATGTACTTTTAAATACATAGCTAAACTTCTCAAAAAGTCAGCTAAGTATCAAGGAGTCCAAAATGAAGACTATCTCTATCCACTGACAAAGAGACATGAGAAGAAAGCATGTCTGTTTCATATCCTAGCTCAGTATGGAAAAAAACCTCTCCTTTGATCATTCTTAATCAAAGGCCTCCTTCAGGCCTTTGATTGCCAGATTGGCAATTTGAAATTATTCTGTCTGCATGGTATGGGAATCCTGGAGGCAAAAAAGTAAATATGAGAAGTGTTCCTTCATCGATGAAATCCTTAAAGTTGCCTGGAAAAATCAAATAAAAATTCTCTAGAGAGAAACTTCCTCAATTAAGGCCACATAGGATTTAAAAAAAAATTAAACTGTGCTAAACATGAGTTTATACTCCAAAATTACAAAAGACACAATGAATGAGAAGTAGAGAGATAATAAACAGGGTGCTGGAATCAGCTCACAACAGCCTAGAAAACTTATTAAGTATTCAGGAATATTGAGAGGCAGTTTTTAAAACATTAATAATGTGAAATTTGCTAAAAAGGATTATTTATACTATAATCATGGGGAAATTCTCTAAAGAATAATGGGGTTTTTTTAAACCAATTATGTTACAGTGGCATAATTAGATCTGGAGTTATGGGACTTTGGAATTACTGACTACAGATATTTGCAACAACTTTGTTTACAATTATTAAAGTTACATGAAAAAAGAATGGAAACACAAAAAAGGGAAACACTAGCAAAAATAAGACAGATTTATAAAAGAAACAAGTATAATGTCTAGAAAAAATACCATCACTAAAATGAAGAGATAGTAAACTTGAAGACATAACTAAGTTACACAGAATATAGCACAGGTATATAACAGTATGGGAAATATTCAATAGGATGAAGATATATAGAAGACAGAATGGATTAGAAGACAGAATGAGCTAACTAATATATGTCTATTACATTTTCTAGAGATAGAAAAAGGCAACGTGGAAGGAGGTAATATTTGAAGAACGCTGGGAAGAATACTCCTGGTATTTATGAAAGACACAAATTCTCAGATTTAGAAATCATGATTTACAAGTAGAACAAATGAAACCAATTTATAATTGGTTATTAGAGTGAAATTGGAGAACCAAGTATAAAAATATTTTATATAAATATAGAGAAAATATTGCCTCAAAGAAAATGTTAGTTGGGATAATTCTTAGAAAAAATGATACATGCCGGCAGATAGTAGATGAACATCTTCAAGGCATGGAGAAAAAAAAGTCAACCTAAAATTTTTAAATTACCAAAATCATCATTCAAAAATGAAGATTAAATAAAGATATTTTAAATAGAAGCAAATGAGTTTATCGTTAACAATTTCCCACAGAAAGAAAATATAAAAATTTTATTTCAGAAATAAATAAACTGAATGAAAGACTGAGTTGGAAAAAAACCAATAGGTAAGCATATAAGTAGATCTTTCAGACTGAATAAAGTAATAATAATTACTAATTCTGGATCATGTTCTGAAATGAATGTTGTTTACTTTGCCATGGCCTCTCTGCTGTTTGTTTTTACTTTGGGCAAAAAAAAAATACATTGAGTGGATGACACAAAGTGTTTATGTGATAATGTTGGGCCTGTTGCATGGAAGCAAAGGAATATTGCTTTATATATTTATATTTATAGTTAATATTTAATATTGGATATTAAAATGTAAGTTTTATGACAGAAAGATTTTTGGGAATTGAATAAAGAAAATAGAGGGTAAAGATCAGCAGACAGGGAATGGTGCAAATCACATCCTTTGATATTATGAGGATCATAATAAGCTTTGCTGTAATTTTGGTGAATCCTAATAGTAGCTGTAAGAAATCATGTCTATATATATATTTTTACTTTGGGTTAGCAAAAGGATGATGTTGCTGGGATCAGTACACTGGGACTATGCCTAACAACTCCTTTTGGCACTGATTTAGCTTGCTTTTCCTTTTTCAGATTCTACCTCCACTTCCCAGATGAAAAGAGCATGCCTGTGTTTTTACTGAAAAAAAAAATGTGAATGCTAGATAATAGGAAATATGAAATTAAAATAAGTATTTTCAAGGAAAAAAAACTATACTAGAATTGTTTTAAATTATCCAACTAAATAAAGTCAGACTACAGATGGGGGAAAACATTTGTATCCCTCAATCCTGACTTTTTACTGGATCTAGAAATAGGGGATAGTACCAGATACTATTAAATAGTTCTAGATGGCACTCATAAAAGCAGTCCCCCAAAATAGACAAACACACACCACCAAAAAACACCTCCCATACAAACAAAAACAAAAAAATGAGAACGAAAGCTCTAAAGAATATCTTTATCAACCATTTATGAAATGGCATTTAGGGTGAAAAATCAGGGAGTGACCAGAAGACATTAATTGGTTGCAGGTTTCAATTCAGTGAACTGAGGAAAGAGGGTGAGGTACTGCCTTGGGATGGGGGCTGCTGATTCAAAGACCAGGGTTTGAGTAGAAAAGGAAATGCTCACAAGAGGAAGACCATGAGAGGTCTAAAGAGGTAGGTGGCAGCCGTTCACCCAAAGCAATTCCTGCATCAAAGAGAGAACAGATGGTTTCAGTTTTTATAGTAATCAAAGGCACAGACTAAGTTTCTATACCTCCATAAAAGTTACTGTTTGGGAATTTCGGGATTCTTCAGAAAAGAAAATAAGACATATTGCCTTCAAGTGTAGGAGAAGAAAAAAAGAACACAACTTTACTACACAATCCATATTCTGTAGCCCAGAAAATTATTCTCTTTGCCAAGAAACGTGGGGGTGAATCTAGGGGCAGAAGGAGGTAGGGGAGAAACTAGTTTTATAACATAACCCCTTAAAATCTGAAGAAAAGGCTCTCTACCAAAATAAATAAATAAATAAATAATCCTGTAAAAAATCACCAGCTTTGAAAAAAATTCAGCTAACATTAACTATGCATTTAATCATTCTTTTACATAGGAAGCTACTTATTTTGTAAGAACTAATTATCTTTATAGTAAGTTAGCATTTTTACCACAAATGCAAAATACAGAGCTCTATTCATTTTAGAATTTTTTGTGAGTCATTACACAGACATGTTTTTCAAAGGAAAGAAGTTAGAAGCAGAATTCCTAAATTAGAAAATATATTACCATCTTTCAGTGTGTAATTATCTTTCCTACTCAGTACTGTACAGCAATGAACAAAATGCAAGAGTTCACTGTGACCTGGTGAAGGCAAGGAAGTGATTCATTAATAGTAAGAGTTATATGCAACTAAGAGACCCAATAACTCAAACACAATTCTTATAGTCAGAACATAGTTGCTGAAGCTGGTAAAAAAACAACCTGCAATAACTATGTCATGACATACCAAAACATTAATATTTTTAACTTCTGATATTCTACCATATACTTTATTAAGTCTTTAAAAATGTTTCAGTGTTCCCTCTTTGTTTCATCTTTTGTTATTTAAATGGTCTCTATATCAGAACTGAGAAACCTCAAGAAGGAGTGATAAACAGGAAGGAGGGAAGGAAGGAAGGGAGGAAGGAAGGAAGGAAGGAAGGAAGGAAGGAAGGAAGGAAGGAAGGAAGGAGGGATGGAGGAAGGGAGGAAAAGTTTGTATTTCCATTTTCAGTAGTGAATTATTACTTAAGTGAAACTCTTCTAATTAAGGAAGAATCCAACCAGGAGCAACCCTGATTATCATTCAAAATGATGCTCTCACATTCTCAGTAGACCACAAGTACACTTCTCCTTACTCCAGAAATTTAATACAGAACTAGTAATTAGACTCTAATCCAAAAATTGAGTACCTTTCTGATTTTTAAGAATTGGATTATTGACCCTACACTTTTGCTACCAACTCTCCCAGACAGAACATTATGAGGACCATGATATATAAGTGTGTGTTGCCAGTTTCTTTCTAATAAACCTCTGTGCAAATCTGCTTATGAAATAAGTAATGCATTTTGTATTTCTCAGTGTGTGATGTGACCACATATAATACTAGAATTCAATCTTTCTTTCATATATGCCTGAAATACATTAAGGATTTTCCCCCTTTTTTTAAATCTCAGAATTATCCCTCAGAAACAAAGAGCCACACAGATGATATCAGAGCCTAGATCCAACCCATGTAACTTAATAAGAGGTTGGTGAACTTCTCATAATATCTACTTATAAGCAATACAGGCAAATGAAGGCTTATTACTTCTCATAATAGACCTCAAAATGATGAAAATCTATAGTTAATGAGATACTAATGACTGTTTCATTCAGAGACCAATAATCATGACAGAAAAAGCAAACCAAGAACAAAGATGAATAAGAAAACTAGGATTTCCTGATCCATGGTTTTAGAGTGTAAATATTCAATAGTATTAATGATGAAAACATAAGCATTACCTCCAAGGACCATGCCAGCCTGACAGCATTTTCTAAGGCGACATGCTGGGCAGTTTTTTCTGCGGATTTTATCAACAATGCAGTCATTTCTTCCAGCGCATAAATAGTTATGCTGCCCTAAAAAAAAAACACACACACACACACACACACAAAAGTTATCTATGATATCTAAAGACCATTGGAAATTTTATTCACTGACAACTTAAAAAAATGCACAGCAGCAAGTGCATTACTGTTTCAGCCAGCCCCTTGCTTGCCATAAATGAATGTTGGTGATGCTCCAAATCTATTTAATATTTTACCTGTGTCTTCAGGAATCTTAATGAGATGAGGACATCTTATAAATCAATTTGAGGGTTTGCACAATATTTCTGTGCATCTTCTTAATGGTAACAGCATCAGATTGCCCTTAAACCTTTCCACCATTTCAAGATTAGTTTCCTGTTGTTGACAAGTATTAGTTCTATACGATAGTCAAACTGTAGTAAAACTTTTTCTTTCTGACATCTAAACCATCAAGAACACAGATACAGACTAAAGAATTATAGACATTTCTAAAATAGACCTTTATAAAATCTCTACACTTAATTCTATTGGAACATCCTGGAGCTATCTTACTTTTAAAGGGTCTAATGATTGTAACACATGAAAAAAATATATTACTGATTGTACTGACTTTACTGCCAAGTTTACTTTGGCTGCAAATCAGAAAACACAGTAGATAAAAAATAATGATAAAGAGAGAACAGTTTAAAATAATGAGAAGTATTGAATGATGGAGAGGACGAGAATTACAGAAGAAATGTGGATAGATGTGTGACCCTGGAATCATATGTGCAGGAGAAATAACATATTTTTCAAAAGGTCTGGAATATTAATTTAATATTTATCTAGGAGTATTTTAAACCACAAATATGTTCTATTTAATAAAGATGGACAATCTAATTTACTTGGGTTGAACAAAAAAAAATCTCAGCTTAAACATATAAACCTTAATTAACTGGAAAATTTACTTTTTTGACACTCTTTATTTTCCAATAAATTCCTATAACACAGACTGAGTTTTTAACATCTTTAGCTTACTTATACTTCTTAAGTATGAAAAGTAATTTTAGAGGATTATGGAATTTCCTTTAATATTTTATATTAGTCAACATTAAAATCAGATTCACTCTTCTGGCCAAAGTTTGTAGTAAAGGAAAACAGAGGTACCTTAAACATTTGCTTCAGCAAGCAGGGGAAAGGATATGTCATCTGCCATTTTTGAAACTGGGGCAATATTGCTAAAGGTCTGTAATAGAGCACCACATTTTGCTCTTTCTCTTTGGAAAATCTTGTATATAGATTAAGGTGGGAAAAGAAAGGGGTGATTATTATTACATAGTTTCTTTTAATTACATGTTCTCTTTTATTTTATGTTCTAGCTCTACCAACATCCTTATATTTCACCAAAATCTTTCATGTCTTTATGACTCTCCTCCTTTTTCTAAATTTATCTGCTTGGCAAACCCTGGTCATCTTTCAAATCTGGTCTTAACGATCCCAGAAAGACCTAGACATTTCTTCTGTGTAGCCAACTAAACATTCAATATGTATCTATTGTAAATACTGCTTACCTGACTCCCTTAGGCTTTGTGAAGTTAAAAACTAGGTCTTTTGTAACTCTTATGTAAATTAAGAGTTAGGTAAATATTTGTTGAATATATATGTACTTAATTATATTTATTGTTTCACTTATAGCCATAACTGTGGTTGTACTCAACATATAAACTAGTAATATTTCACTTATTATCATATATATTAAATTTTAAAAATCTCTTGCTCCAGATTTTTAACACCTTTCAATGTTTTTATATTGAATGCCTGTTATTTCAAGAAATTTCTTACCTTTTTACATCAATAGACCATGAGTTAAAGTCTTTAACAAGCTTATTTTTTATATTTTTATTTTTTATTATAATTTTTAAATTCCTGTATAATTCACATAGTGTTATATTAGTTTCAAATGTACAATATAGTAGTTCAGTGATTCAATATATCACTCAGCGCTCATCATGGTAAGTGTACTCTTAATCCCTTTTTTCCATTTTACCCATCCCTCCCACTCAACTCCCCTCTGGTAACCACCAGTTTGTTCCTTATATTTAAGAGTCTCTTTTTTCCTTTGTTCATTTATAACAAGCTTATTTTTATTTATTTTTTAAAAGATTTTTTAAAATTTATTTATTTGACAGACAGAGAGAGAGACAGCAAGAGAAGGAACACAAGCAAGGAGAGTGGAAGAGGGAGAAGCAAGCCTCCTGCTGAGCAGGAAGCCTGATGCAGGGCTCAAACCCTGGGTGCTGGGATCATGAACTGAGCTGAAGGCAGATGCTTAGACTGAACCACCCAGGTGCCCCAACAAGCTTATTTTTAACATCTACCTTTGCAAAGACAGAAGTCCTTATTATTTCTGAAAAATTTACATTTAATGATCTGAAAAAAGGGATTACTGAATGACTGGCTATACTTATATATTATTTCTAATTGCTCTCTGTATTTAATATATTGATATAACTTCAAGTGTTACTATTGTTAAAACAATCATATTCTGTGAAAATAAAAGCACTATTAAAACATAAGTAGGTCGTTTTATATGCCTAATGACTTAAAAAATTTTAAATAATGACAAAAATTCCATTTTGTTTGAAATGAAATCCATTATTAGCTACAAAGAGATTTACCTTTAAAATAAGAAATCTATATTATTTATGTGCACAAGTAAACACATTTCACTTTGGTTTGAGAGCAGTCACATCATTTTCATGCTTTTCTTTGAAAAAGAGGGGAATCATGTAGTAAAATGGCAAGCAAAATGAATATATATGTTTAACAGATAAAGAACAAAGGCGAGAAAGTTGGTATGGTATGACTCATGAAGCAAGGGCTTGAGGCAACATGAGTCCGTGCTTATGCAGGCACTGCTTCCACCACAAACACAAATGTTGAAGAAAAACAAAAGCATGTTGTTTAATTACAGTTTAGAACAGAAAAGGGGGGGTCCTGATAAGGCAGAAATTCAAAAAGAAAAAAGGGGGGTAAACTGGAATGGACTGTACAGTGGTCCAAAAAAGTTTTGGATCAGATATAGGACCTAGAAGCCAAGAACTAGGGTTTAACACCCACAAAGGGCCAGGATTTGTGGCCACAGTCCCACTGGGAAAAGAACATAGGAACTGAACCCTACATAAAATGGAGAATCTCAAAAGGCTGTCTTTTCATGGAAATTGGGCTAGAAAACACTACTATCAGACTATGCTGATGAAGCCAGGAATCTGCCCAAAATTTGGAGTGAGGAGAGAAGCCACCCATGACTAAAAACAAAATATATAAATATCTTGGCCTTTATGAGAGGTGATTTTAACTACCACATGATACATGAACCTCTGCCAAGAAACAAATAGTGGTCTAGGACCAATAAAACTCCTAGTATCCTGGGAGAGCCAAATGCAAAACTGAACTGTAAGGACAGGTATGCACACGTGCAAAAAAAGAAAAAAAAGAGATCTGTACAAGAGTATATGTAGAAGAACTGTTTATAATAGTCCCAAATTGAAAACCCCAATGATCGTCTATAGAATACTGCATAAATAGTTTTATTTTTTTCAATGCATTATTATACACAATGAGAATAAGTATCTAGCCTATCCAAAAATGTGGATGGGTCCATAACTACAATATGTGAAATAATAGACACAGAAAAATAGTGTATGATTCCATTAATATAAAATTCCCAGACAGTTAAAACCATCTATAATATTAAAAGTTTAGATGGTAGTTACCTATTGGGAGTGACTGGAAGGGGTACAAGAAGACTCCTGGGAATTTAATGATTTGTAAATCATTTGATTTGGATGATGATAGCTTAGTTTCATTTATTTAATGATAATTCATTAAGCTCTACACCTCTCTTTGAGCACTTTCCTAAAATTATTTATGACAATAAAAATTTCTTTTAAAAATAGTTACACCTGAAAGGACAGATTAGAGGACACTGTGATCCAACAGAGGGAGAGAGGATTCTGCATAGGGCCAAACACTTAAAATCCGGAGATAGAGTAGAAGTAAGAGAGAAGAGAGGTAACACCTGTACAGAGAAAATAGAAGTATTACCTATATTATAGGATTACAGTTGGAGTTTTCTAGTGAAATATCCCAAGAATCCCACCAAATATCTTGCTAGAGAAATGGTCAGCTATAATCGTCTACCAAACACAGAGAACCCCAGTGACAGTCATGTATGTACTTGCCAAGTACAACTGTGCCCCTCCTTTTAACCCTTCTCTTCCCTATGCCTTTACTTAGAAAAGGTCCAAATCAGCTGCTAAGGGGTCTTAGAAATGCAAGCATGGTAAACATAGAAGAACATGATCTTGTTGGTTCTCTGTAGCTTCAGGCCCCCAGCAGTACTGAGTTCTAGCAAAGGAGAGTTTGAAATTTTGACTAATCATGCTGGCCTGTGCATTTTGATCACTGAAATGAGACTTTTTTTTATTAATGATTATGGGAATGGACCAAAATTTCATAGAGAAGATGGAACAGGGCACCTGAGTGGCTCAGTGGGTTAAAGCCTCTGCTTTCAACTCAGGTCATGATCTCAGAGTCCTGGGATTGAGGCCCGCATTGGGCTCCATGCTCAGCAGGGAGCCTGAGTCCTCCTCTCTCTCTGCTGCCTCTCAGCCTACTTGTGATCTCTTCCTGTCAAATAAATAAATAAATAAATAATCTTTAAAAAAAAAAAAAGAGAAGATGGAACAAAGCCATACAGGTGCTGTTATTAGAGGCTGTATGTTGGCATTATGAAAATGTGTGTGTGAAAACACAATACAAATATATAGACAAATAGATAAAAATAATAGAATTATTTTAATATTGTTATAAATAATATTGTAAACCAATTCTTCTCAACTAGAGACATTTTTGTCCCCTTCACCTAAACGAGCTCTGGAATTGCCTAGGGACAATTTTGGTTCACACAACTCAGAAATAGGCCAGGGATGCTGTTAAATCTCCTACACTGCACAGGAAAGTCCCAAAAACAAAGAATTAATGGACCCAAACGTCAGCAGTGCCAATGTTGAGAAACTCTAGTGTAAACTCATAATTGTCCCACTTCTTAAAAAAGATGTGTTTTCCAGGTTGGTCCACTCAAAATGCCTAGAAGAAAATGCAACCACAGCAATAAACAATGGGATCCAGATTGCTATGTTTAATATTATTTTCATCTGAAAGAAACCAGAGCTCCTTGGAGGAATGACTGATCTAGGGCTGTGGCAGGAAATGTACAAGTTGAATCTGTGATACTTTGTTGTGAATTATTTTGATGTTATTGAGGGTTAATGAAACAGTATCAAAGCCATACTGACCAAAGACAATCAAAACATAAAAAAGAATTATTTCAAGTGATTAAAACATACTGACTATATAAAAAAATTAGTACATAATGATATGTAAGAAAGAAAAGAAGATAAAGAAAAAAAACACTCACTGGAAACTGTAGAGGATGCTAAGACACAAACTCATTGCTTTCGAAAATTGATAATCAAAGGGAAATAATCAAACATCTACTAAGCCTTCCAGCATTTTAAGATTATTAAATTAGCTTTTAGAAAAAAGAAAGAACAACAAAAAGATTTATAGCTGATAAAATTAGAAGGAATAAGAAAAATAGAAAATCATCCTTTTGCAATCCCTAAGGAAATGGTGACCACTTTTCAAACCTGAAAAGACAATTAAAATACTCCTCTATTTTTCAGCTGCATATCTGTGTGATGCCACATTTTCTTCATATGCTTCAACCAAAACAACATATTGCAACAGTCTGACTGTAAGCACAGATACGAGATAGAGCTGCATTCCATTAAGGCAGGCATTAAAATGACTTGTAAAAATGTAAAACAATGTCACACTTCCCACTAAAATTTTTGGTCTGGAAAATTAACATCAAATGGGTTTGCTATTTTTTAAATGATTTAATAAGAAGTTTCAAAAACTTACCATTTTAAATTTATAATGTGATAAATATCAAAAGATATCCACATAAACAAAAATTCTTTGGACTCTCAATAATTTTTAAGCATGTAAAAGAAAGGGGTCATAAGACCAGGGTGTTTGAGAACCACTAGCCTGCAAATGATTCCTGTAAATGTTTAACCTGAATCTAATTGTGTGGGGGGAAAAAACACTACAAAACAGACAAATCCATATGGTGGGAATTTCTATAAAATAGCTGGCCTGGATTCCTCAAAAGTATCAATGTCCTGAAACACAAAAAGGGGTGGGAGGGGGCGCCTGGGTGGCTCAGTGGGTCAAAGCCTCTGCCTTTGGCTCAGGTCATGATCTCAGCATCCTGGGATCGAGGCCCGCATCGGGCTCCCTGCTAGGCAGGGAGCCTGCTTCCTCCTCTCTCTCTGCCTGCCTCTCTGCCTACTTGTAATCTCTCTCTCTCTGTCAAATAAATAAATAAAATCTCTAAAAAAAAAAGGGGAGGGGGGTGGGAGGATCTTTTTAGATTAAAGGAGAGGAAAGAGACTTGTTAACCAAAGAAAATACATAGTTCTTGACCAATACAGGACATTTTGGAAACAAATGGGGAAATCTGAATATTGAGTCTATATTAGATAATATTATTGTATTAATATTAAATTTTCTGGTGTGGTACCAGGGTTATTTTGCAGAATGTTCTTGTCCTTACAAGATATGCTCTGAAATTTTGAGAAGTAAAATAAGATGCCTATAATTTACTTACATATAGTTGTATACAGATATACATTATACTATTCTTTCAAATTTTATGGATGTTTTCTAGAAGTCAAAGTTTTCTGAAGGTACATGCAGAATGAGATAAAGGTTTGGACTAGTTTTCCACATTAGCCAATCTGGGGCTTGTTATGTAAAACTTGAAAGAAGACAGACAGGAACAAAGACTATCTGACAATGTGAAAGGTAGCTGGACAATAATGAAGCACTAAGTTTTAAAGTATCTTCATATAAGATCCAAGGTTTTTCTGGATCATTTCCTTATACTACACACAAAAATAGACTCAAAATGGATGAAAGACCTCAATGTGAGAAAGGAATCCATCAAAATCCTTGAGGTGAACAAAGGCAGCAACCTCTTTGACCTCAGCCACAGCAACTTCTTCCTAGGAACATCGCCAAAGGCAAGGGAAGGAAGGGCAAAAATGAATTATTGGGACTTCATCAAGATTAAAAGCTTTTGCACTGGAATACCTGGGTGGCTCAGTGGGTTAAGCCTCTGCCTTCAGCTCAGGTCATGATCCCAGGGTCCTGGGATTGAGCCCCACATCGGGCTCTCTGCTCAGCGGAGAGCCTGCTTCCCCCCCCCAACCTCTCTGCCTACTTGTGATCTCTCTCTCTCTCTCTGTCAAATAAATAAATAAAATCTTAAAAAAAAAAAGCTTTTGCACGGCAAAGGAAACAGTCAACAAAACCAAAAGACAGCTGACAGAATGGGAGAAGATATTGGCAAATGACATATCAGATAAAGGGCTTGTATCCAAAATCTATAAAGAACTTCTCAAACTCAACACCCATAAAACAAATAACCCAGTCAAGAAATGGGCAGAAGACATGAACAGACATTTCTCCCAAGAAGGCATCCAAATGGCCAGCAGACATATAAGAAAGTGCTCAACGTCACTCAGAATCAGGGAAATACAAATCAAAACCAGTGAGATACCACTTCACACCAGTAGGAATGGCTCAAGTCAACAAGTCAGGAAATGACAGATGTTGGTGAGGATATGGAGAAAGGGGAACCCACCTACACTGTTGGTGGGAATGCAAGCTGGTGCAGCCACTCTGGAAAACAGTATGGAGGTTCAGCAAAAAGTTGAAAATAAAGCTTGCTGCTTGCAATGACGTGGATGGAACTAGAGGGTATTATGCTAAGCGAAATAAGTCAATCAGAGAAAGACAATTATCATATGATCTCTCTGATATGAGGAACTTGAGGGGCAGGGCGGGGGTCATGGGGGGTAGGGAGGGAAAAAATGAAACAAGATGGGATCGGGAAGGAGACAATCCATAAGAGACACTTAATCTCATGAAACAAGCTGAAGGTTACTGGGTGTGGAAGGGTAGGGATAGGGTGGATGGGTTATGGACATTGGGGAGGGTTTGTGCTATGGTGAGTGCTATGAAATGTGTAAGCCTGATTCACAGACCTGTACCCCTGCGGGAAAAAAAAAGGATCCAAGGTTTTTGTTTGTTTGTTTTGTTTTTTGTTTTTGTTTTATAAAGTGAAGGAGAAGGTAGGTGGAGGGAGAGAAAGAAGAAAACAATTTTTTTAAAGTGGGTTCCATGTTCACTGTGGAGTCCAATGCAGGGGGCTTAAACTCATGATCCTGAGAACAAAACCTGAGCTGAGATCAAGAGTTGGATGCTTAACCCACTGAGCCAGAAGGTGCCCTGGGGGGGGGGGCGGAAGGAATATCAAGTACACTATGGCCCAATATGTTAAGAATTTAACTGGCTTATTTCATGTAATCCTTATAACAAAATAGATACTACATAGGTATTTAATTTTTCTGAAGTACCTAAAGATAAAGTAGACATAAAGACTCTTCAATTGAGAACAAGTAAGGCACAGAATATGTTTCTTAAGAACTGACTTGGGCACTGGGCATCAGACACAAGCACCTGAAAGGGACTGCTTGAAAGTTACATAACACTGGCAGAGAACAAAGGCAGAGAATGGCATGGTACTTCACATCTCTTATACAAGAATGCTGCTAAGCTTCATCCTGAACCAGAGGCCACACTAGGAATCCAATTTCTCTCATGTTAGGCAATCACATACTTTAGTAGACGTTGGTCATATTCCTAAACCCTAACACATAAGTGAGAATATGTGTTACTTTCATCCAAGAATTCATCCTGATAGAATTCTTGCCAATCCCAACATTTAGTGCTTCAAAGAGGAACTCTAATGTCAGCCCAATTTTTATTTCTTGGTAATGAAACAGGTTTTTTTTCTTCCCTGTTTAAACTCAGGTACAATATTTTCTATGTAAAATTAAAAATGTGTTCAATATATGCACAGGTGAGCCCTTTTGATATACAGAGTAAAATTTTTATTTAACTTTTAAATTTACTTCTGTTATAAAAATTCTAACATTATAAGACCTTGAATAAATCATGGTTCAAAAGCTATTTGAGATTTAAATAAAATAATCTGTTAAAATACGTGGGGTTCCTGGGTGGCTCAGTCAGTTGAGCCCACACTCTTGTTGACTTTGGCTCAGATCATGTTCTTGGGGTCATGAGATCAAGGCACCCCTCCCCTCAGAGCTCAGCAGGGAGTCTTCTTCTCTCCCTCTCCCTCTTCTTCTGCTCCAACCCTGACTCAGGCACATACACTCTCTCTCACTCTCTCTAAAATAAATAAATAAATCTTTAAAAATATGTAGCATTAGACGTAGAATAAATGCTTAAGAGGTAGAAACTAGGGCAGTTCAATAAACAGATATTTATTGAGTATCTTCCATGTATTGACATTGTTCTAGGTGCTGATGATAAGATTGCAGGAACTTACTTTCCATAATCAGTTAATACTTTTGTTTGACTTGTTTTTTAGTTTATTCTTCAGAAACACTGATTATTTATGTGCTGAGTATCTGCTCTCTATTCATCATACCTGTTACCCAGCAGCACAATGATAAGACCACAAACTTCATAGTCAGACATACTGTTACTCAAATTCTAGTTCTTACACTAGCTATACCTTGAGAAAATTATCTAAGTCTTATTTTTCCTACTTTTAAAATGGAAATGAAGATAAATACCATATAAGACTATTATATGGATTAAACTAAATAAGTTTCTTAGCTCACTGGTACATAGTAAACACAACAAATCATAGCTTAAAATTTTCATCAATTTGTCCTTTTTCTTTCATTGTGAAGTAATGCCATAATATGAACTCTACATAACTTATTTTATTCTATTTATGGTTCCCAATATAGATTTTAACTCTGCTATTACATTTTTGGATCTCACTATCATATTTCCTTATCTCATCCAGCTATGAGATATTAATTCTTTCCTATGAAAGTGTTCTTTTTCACAGATGTTGTCATCTTTTATGTTAATAACTCAAAGCAGATTCTTACCCAAATATTTCTCCTGTTTCTTTTAGCAAATAAATTTTAAGTATGCCTTTTCCTAAAATAAGATCTATCTATTAATGATGAGGTGTTCAATCAAACAACTTGGCAGGACTCTAGTGGGAGAATGTGTCTGTTCAGTGGGAGACTGACAGTCACCAAAGTTCAGTACAGTTAGGACATTTACGAAAGCTGGAAATTAGAATGAGTCGGATTGAGTGACGAATGTCAGGAAATGGAATTAGAGAGGAAATCTAGTTATAAAGATCCTGACAGATGGCCTAGACTCTCAGAAAACTAGTGAAACTAGCAACCAGAGGGTTAATAGGACTAATAAGTACAACTGCAACTTTTTACCTACACCATAGTAACAAAATGTTGATGTAGTTATTTTGCAGAGACTCAAGTTGTCACCAAGAAACTTCCAGAGCCAGTCAGGACTGCTGACCTCCTTGAACATTCACAAGTATCTGATGAATGAACTTTTGACACAGAAAGACCTAAAACTCCACCCTGGGATCATGCCAAGGATGTCATTTTCTGGTCATGGATCATGTGAAGACATACGCAGATCTGTGCAGGCACAGACAATAATCTTTAATCCTTCCCTACTTATTAATGTCCTGTATCTGACTTTTTAAAATTCAATTTTATTTAAATTCAATTAATTAACATATTGTGTATTATTAGTTACAGAGGTAGAGTTCAGTGATTCATCGGTTGTATATAACACCCAGTACTCATTATATCACATGCTATCCTTAATGCCCATCGCCCAGTTACCCCATACCCCCAACCCACCTCCCCTCCAGAAACTCTCAGTTTGTTTCCTATAGGTAAGAGTCTTTTATGAATGGTCTCACTCTCCGATTTCATCTTGTTTTATTTATCCCTCCCTACACTGATGATCCTCTGCTTTATTTCTTTTTTAAAATATTATTATTATTCTTTGCCCAAGGGGTACAGGTCTGTGAATCATCAGGCTTATACCTTTCACAGCACTCACCATAGCACAAACCCTCCCCAATGTCCATAACCCATCCACCCCATCGCTACCCTCCCACCCCCAGTAACCCTCAGTTTGATTTGTGAGAGTAAGAG
Organism: Ailurus styani; assembly: GCA_002007465.1. Lineage (NCBI taxonomy): Eukaryota > Metazoa > Chordata > Mammalia > Carnivora > Ailuridae > Ailurus > Ailurus styani. The sequence goes on along the minus strand of LNAC01001476.1, from coordinate 3,614 downwards.
TATCTTATGGGAGCGGCAAGATGGCGGAGGAGANAGACCGATTATCATCAGGTCCCAGGAATTCACCCAGAGAGCTATCAAACTATTCTGAACACCTACAAATTCCACCGGAGAACGAAGAGAAGAAGAGCAGCAATTCTAGGAACAGAAAATTGACCACTTTCTAGAAGGTAGGATGTGCGGAGAAGTGATTCTGAGGTGACGGGAAGATAGACCCCGGGGGGAGGGGCCAGCTACCGGCAAGGGAGCGAGCAGCGGAGCACAGACTCGGAACTGTTAGAAGTCGGCTCAACTGAGGGACGTCGCCCCAGAGACCAAACGGGGGGTGAAACCCCTGCAGGGACAGTGTGGTCTCAGGACCCACGGGGACACAAAAAGACCAGGGGTGTCTGAGTGCTACCGAACTCCCAGGTCTCAGAGAGAAGCCGGCGGGAGAGACGGAGCTGAGCTGAGGTGTCTCTCAGCTCGGGGTTACCTTGGGCTGTGATCTGAAGCACAGCCAGGCCACTGATCTGTGAGCGGGGATCCCACGGGCGGCAGACCCGGAGAGACCCCCTCCTTCCTCCTCCGGGAGAAGCGGTGTGGGAGCGGCTGCAGGAATCTGCTGGGTTTGGAGATTCTAAACGGGGCCACGCCAGAGATAGAGACATTCCGTCACAGGCGGGTGAGCTCGGAGAGTGGCTAGAGAACAGGAGACGGGAGGGACTGCTTTTCTCTGAGGCGCGCTGAGGACTGAGGCCCCAGGCTCTTGGCTCCTCTGGATCGGAGACTGGGAGCTGCAATTTTCAGTCCCGTCCTCCAACGAGGTATGGAAAGCGTTAAGGGAATAAAGCTCCTGAGAGTGAACCTGAGCTGATTACTTAGCCTTGCCCCTGGCCNGCGAGGGCGGTGGGAATCCGCCTCGGGCAGAGACACTTGAGAATCATAGCAACAGGCCCCTCCCCCAGAAGACCAAGAGAAACAAACAAACAAACCATCCAGTCAAAGTCAAGTTCAAGACTGCTAAGCATTGCGGAACCTCAGAACTACGGAAAAGCAACGGAGAAAATTCATGGCTTTTTCCCCATGATTCTAANATTGATTTTTTTTTCTCTTTGAAATTTTTTCTTACTTTTTTCTTTTAAAATTTTTCCCCTTTTCCTATTTTAACGTTCTTAACTCTTATATCGTATCAACACTTTTTCTTCTTTTTTTTAAAATTTACATTGTTATAATCATATTTTATCCCTTCATTGTTTTTAACCTTATTTTTTTGGATACTTATAGGGTCTGTTCAATTCACCAATCTAATAGAGATAGATAGAGATAGATAGAGATAGAGATAGATATAGATATGGAGTCATAGACATAGATATAGAAACAGAAATAGATAATATAGATACAGGATTTTGTTTTATTCATTTTTGTTTAGTTTTTGTATGATTTTGTGTTTTTGGTTTTTTGTTTGTTTGTTTGTTTGGTTGGTTTTGGTTTTGGTTTTTTTTCCCCTCTCATATTTCTCCCCAGTTCCAGGTCTCTTCTGAGCAGGTTAGTATATATTTCTCTGGGGTCATCGCTACCCCTTAGTATTTAGTTCTCTCATCCATCTATTCCTATCTGCATAAAATGACAAGGCGGAAAAAATCAACACAAAAAAAAGAACAAGAGCCAGTAATGACGGCTAGGGACCTAATCAATGCGGACATTAGTAATATGACAGAACCAGAGTTCAGAATGACGATTCTTAAGGTGCTGGCTGGGCTTGAAAAAAAAATGGAAGAAAATAGAGAAGCTGTCTCTAAAGAAATAAAAGACCTTTCTGGAGAAATAAAAGAACTAAAATCTAACCAAGCTGAAATCAAAAAAGCTATTAATGAGGTGCAATTGAAAATGGAGGCTCTTACTGCTAGGATAAATGAAGCCGAAGATAGGATTAGTGATTTAGAAGACAAAATGTCAGAGAAACAAGAAGAGGATGAAAAGAGAGACAAACAACTACTGGACCATGAGGAGAGAATTCGAGAGATAAGTGATGCCATAAGACGAAACAATATTAGAATAATTGGGATCCCAGAAGAGGACGAGATTGAGAGAGGGCCAGAAGGTATATTGGAGCAGATCTTAATACAGAATTTCCCTAATCTGGCAAAGGGAACAAGCATCAAAATCCAGGAGGCACAGAGAAGCCCCCCCAAAATTAATAAAAATAGGTCCACACCCCGTCATCTAATAGTAAAACTTACAAGTCTTAGTGACAAAGAGAAAATCCTGAAAGCAGCTCGGGACAAGAGGTCTATAACATACAATGGTAGAAATATTAGATTGTCAGCAGACCTATCCACAGAGACCTGGCAGGCCAGAAAGAGCTGGCATGATGTATTCAGAGCACTAAATGAGAAAAATCTGCAGCCAAGAATACTATATCCAGCTAGGCTCTCACTGAAAATAGAAGGAGAGATAAAAATCTTCCAGGACAAACAAAAACTCAAGGAATTTGCAAACACCAAGCCAGCCCTACAGGAAATATTGAAAGGGGTCCTCTAAGCAAAGAGACCTTAAAGAAACATAGACCAGAAAGGAAGAAACACAATATACAGTAACAGTCACCTTACAGGCAATACAATGGCTCTAAATGTATATCTCTCAATAGTTACTCTGAATGTAAATGGACTAAATGCCCCAACTAAAAGACACAGGGTATCAGAATGGATAAAAAAACAAGACCCATCGATATGCTGTCTACAAGAAACTCATCTTACATGCAAAGACACCTCCAGATTTAAAGTGGGGGGTGGAAAACAATTTACCTTGCCAATGGACAGCAAAAGAAAGCTGGAGTGGCAATCATTATATACAGATAAACTAGACTTTAAGGCAAAGAATATCATAAGAGATGAAGAAGGACACTATATCATACTAAAAGGATCTGTCCAACAAGAAGATCTAACAATCATAAATATCTATGCCCCTAACATGGGAGCAGCCAATTATATAAACCAATTAATAACAAAATCAAAGAAACACATTGACAAGAATACAATATTAGTAGGGGACTTGAACACCCCCCTTACTGAAATGGACAGATCATCAAAGCAAAAGATCAACAAGGAAATAAAGGCTTTAAATGACACCCTGGACCAGTTGGACATCACAGATATATTCAGAACATTCCATCCCAAAACAACAGAATACACATTCTTCTCCAGTGCACATGGAACATTCTCCAGAATAGACCATATTCTGGGTCACAAATCAGGTCTCAACAGGTACCAAAAGATTGGGATCATTCCCTGCATATTTTCAGACCATAATGCTCTGAAACTAGAACTCAACCACAA